>OX578140.1:94098107-94358107 GCA_951213105.1 Amaurobius ferox | reverse complement strand
TGTATATCTTTTAATCTACGAGAATATAAGTAGTACAGGTATATTGACATATGTTTTGATATATATTGGCATATATTGGAATCAATTACGACCTTCTGGTATAAAGAGTACGGATATTATTGATGTTTTCAATTTATTACGTCATCTCTTTTATTTTGGCAAATATTTTTGAGACGCATATTGTAATACGGGTAATCTTCTACTAACACATTGGCATATTTTCTGATCTGCGACAATATAATAAGTACGGGGTTGCATATATTCATGCAATTCCTATTTTTTCTTCTGTAAATTTGCTTACAAAAGGGGACAGGATGTTTTATTCTTCAGATCTGATCGTGAAGATAATTTTGCATAGTGAGAACATATATTCTTAAACTTCTCTTTAGCAGCAATAAATTTAATATTTTAACAGAATTTGCACATGATTGCGAACTTTAAGTTTCTTTAAATTATACACTCCGTACGAATAACGGGTGTGCTATTAGTGGTTAATAAATTTTAACATTTTAGGAGGATATATCATGTTGCTCGGCATCGCAATTAAATTAAATGTGTTTGTTAATGTTTTTATTATTTTTTTTCGATTTAAATAATAAATAAATGGATAAATGGATATAAAAGTATATCTTATAAATAGACGGTTTGATTTTTCTTTTAATTATATTAATTGCTGACTGCGTACATCAATTTCATTTATTTTGGCAAAGAGTTTTCAAGCTTATATCGTATTTAGCTACTAAACTCATATATTGTGTTTAGCCAATAAATTCATATAGCCGATAGTTGAAACAGAAAAAGAGTAGAGCGGGTATATCTTCTAATACAATTGTAGTGTTTTCATTTAGTATATTAAAACGGGATAAGAATATTTCATTCAGATCTGCAAATTCAAAGCTACGAATTTGGAGGGATATCGCTAATTTGACAACTTTTCTTAAACTTTGCCAAATTGACGGAAATGTCGCCAAATTGATATAAACGACACACAAACAGCTGCCATAAACCTTCGGGTTGGTCGTGTGGCTTGGGTCTTCTACATATCAATGAAATTTTGTTTTGTTTTGTTAGAAGAGAGTACTGAAATGATGTTTGGTTAGCATTTATCTGTCAGACCAACCATCCTACTTAGTAATACATTTAGCGAATTTTTAAAATGTCACCAAATTGATAAAAATGTTTTCAAATCTATAAAAATATCTTAAAATTGATAAAATTGCGCTACATAAATGATATTAATTGTTTTTTGTTAGGGGATAGTATTGTGATGATATTTCGTCAATTTGTCGCAAAGTGGAACTGTCAGTTCTAGAGTCCCACTTGGCGATTAATTTGGCGATTTTTTAAAATGTCTCTAATTTGACGAAACTGTCGCCAAATGTTCAATAGAAATATAACTATTTAGACGATATTTTTTCTACCAATTTATTTGAAGCAAATGATATCATGTCGCTTAGCAACGGATTTAAATCCAATGTGTTTATGCGGCAGACGATTTTTATTAAATCCTTTCCGATTTGAATAATGAAGATATGTATATAAAATAAATTTCATTGCCATTTCATTTTGGACTGGATAATATCAATTATACTCTTCAGGATTAAACATTATTATTATTGATATTTTCCGGAATTATTGATTCAGGGATTATTGATATTTTTAAGTTATTACGCCATTGTTTTATTGCGGCAAAAATTGCTGACACACGCATATTGTACGTTGTACGAGTAATCTTCTAGGAATGCACGGGTATATCTTCTAACCTACGAGAATATAAGTAGTACAGGTATATTGGCATATATTTTGACATATATTGGCATATATATTGGAATCAAGTACAGTCTTCTGGTTTGAAGATTAAGGGGATTAATTATATATTCAATTTATTACGTCGTCTGTTGTATTTTACCAAAAAACATTTGTGACTCATATTGCAAAACGGGTAATCTTCTACTAATAATCGGACATTATAAGTAGTACGTGTATATCTTCCCATATAATTTTAGCACTTTAATTTTGACATATATTGGAATAAATGACTGTCTTCAGATTTAAGGATTACGGGTTTATTGGTATTTTCAATTTATACATGTAATCTACTAATACAGGTTATATTTTCTAATATTCGCGTATATAATTAGTACGGGTCCCATACAATTTTAGCGCTTTTATTTTGCATATATTGATTCAATTCCATATTTTTTTTTTATATTTGCTTACATAAGGGGTCCAAGATGTTTTATTCTTCAGATATGTCCATGAAGATAATTTTATATAGCGAGAACAGAGATTCTTAAACTTCTTTTTAGGAGCATTATATTAAATATTTTAACAGAATATTTTGATTAAACATGTCATTTAGTATACTATAAGAATTTGCGCATGACTATGAATTTCAAGTTTATTTATATTATATACTCCGTACGAAGAACGGGTATGCTGCTAGTATATATATATAGTTGGACCAAACTTTACGAGGTGGTAGTATAGACACCAAACAAAGCATTTTTCGTCATAGTTTACCGGGTTGGAAATGAAACATAAAGGCGTTGTAGGGACGATGGATTGATTGATCGAGGCGGTCCTATAGTTTGCCCCCCCCCCCCCCCACGATCGCCCGATCTGTCGTGCTTGACTTCTTTTTGTGGGGATACCTCAAGAGTCTCGTCTATAACACTACTCCTTGAATCTGAAGAGGAACTCTTCTCCAGAGTTTCGGCCGCTGCTGCCGAAGTGCGCTACATACCTGGCCTGTTCGAGAAAGTTTGCCAATCCCTCCATCGCCGCTGTGAGACGTACATTCTGGTTGGTGGTCACTCTTTCGAGCCATTACTGTAATTATTGTTTATTAAATGTTATTTTATAACTTTTAAGCCATTCTTGTGTTTTCGCATCACCTCATTGGTTTCACCATTAAGCGCCCACTGGCACCTTTACGTTGCATTTTCGACCCGGTAAACTATGACGAAAAATGGTTGGTTTGGTGTGTACTACCACCTCGTAAAGTTTGGCCCATCTTTTTTGAATTACCCTGCATATATATATATATATATAGTAATGGACCAATTATCCAGAATCCAGAAAACCGCAAATAATCAATAGAAATTCTATTTCATCTTTGGGAGTACATTTTTTTGTATACATTAGCACTGGTGCGTAATAATACATGCCACCGCGTAAATAAAAAAATCTGATGTGGGCAACACATGACTTTCCTTATATAATGTAATGAATTTATAATTTTACAGTAAAAAAATAGCTTTTTCTTATAGTAGATACTAATATTTTTTCCAAGATGTTGAATTTTCGACAATGAGTCGTCATTTTCATTGATTTAGCGTCATTTTCATCCATTTGGCGAGATTTCCGTTAATTTGGCAACATTTCAAAAAGTCGCCAAGTTGGCGAAATGTCGCCAAATTCGTCGCCAAAATCTCGCCAAGCGTTATGGACGAAGACATAAGTTGTTCTTACAGCAGATAAATGACTATTGGCGTTCAAATACAAAAGTATTACTCAAAGTATCTTTTTTCATGAATGGAACGAGCTAGATCCACGAGAATAATGTCACCCAATTTATCGCATGGTATTACATTTGAAAAGTGAGAATGTTTTTCAATAGGAATTTTTTTTTTTCATTTTATATGACTTTTTAATAATTTTTTTGAAAAATGTGCAATATCTCGAGAACGGTTCATGTTAGCGTTCTAAAATTTATGTCAATCGTTTTCTATTGAAAAATTACATAAGAAATGTCTATTTGCGTAACTTTATTAGTGGTTTTGATTTTTTGACGATTTTTTCAAAATTTTATTCGAAAATTTAGGGGGGTTCTGAACATTCGATTACGTATAAAAACAATAGGCTTCCAGTGTATACAGATTGTGATTTTTGTACCAAATGTGGTTCGAATCGGTTCATTCGTTCGTCAGTTATCGTCTCCACAGACTCACTGACACACACACACACACACACATACTTTCACACACACACACACACACATACTTTCACACACACACACACACACATACTTTCACACACACACACACACACTATTGAATATTCACAATATTGTTCCACAAGAAAAAACTGGCTACCAAATGCAAATGGCGGATGTTTGACAAACACATTAAAATTGCAAATAAATAAATAAATTAATGAAATAAATGAAATCCTTAGTTATGTTAAGGGGACGGCGGACGTTAAAATGAGCAAAAATCGACTGAAATTTTTTTTTTTAAAAATATTTTACGCATTTAACCTTTTGCTTAAGGGTGGGACAACGTCCATCCCAAACGAAGACCCTCCCAAAAAGACAGGTATGTGACATACCCTATCCCAAACAGTTCGACCCCCTTTGCAGGCATTGGCGTCCATGGAAATCGGTGACAGAAACATTGCACCTCCTGAGCAACTGCTGAGCAGGTGCAATGTTTCTGTTGGCGATTTCCATGGACGCCAATGCCTGCAAAGTGGGGTCGAATATAGTATTCTGTGGAATAGGGTACGTCAAATACCTGTCTTTTTGGGAGGTTCTTCGTTTGGGATGGACGTTGTCCCCCACCCGTAAGCAAAAGGTTGAATGCATTTTTTTTCGAAACGGAATTTTCAAAGGTTTTACATATTTAAAATGCTCCATGCGTCTTAATTTCTGTCTGAGATGCATGAAATTTAGCAAGAGGATACCTCTCATATTTTTTAATGAAACTGGGTATGCATTTTGTAATTGGACTTTATTAAGGTAATTAAAAGTGAATAAGAACCTAATTAAATGATGAAAATTAAGTTTTAATGCAGAAAAATATTTTAAAAAAATGAACTTTCTAAGGGATTTGAAAATGAATACCCAAATTTGTTCATAATGGGTTTTTGAGCGATCATAATGTAAAATTAATCAAAAATGTGAACAAATGGCAGCAAGGAGCATTTTTAAATATTCGTTAAAAAAAATTAAATTAAAAAAAAAAATACAAAATTATAACAAAATTGAAAAAAAATTTAATGGTATTGTATATAGTAATGTTAAGAGGAATATTTATACAAATTTTCACATTTCTAAATCAATCAATAAATAAAAAAAAATTCAACGTCCACCGTCCCCTTAAATGAGTAGTCATTCCATATGTATTTTCACACAATAAAATGAATTAGGCGGTTTTTAAAATGCAGTGTGAACTTTCTGCAAAACAGTTTGTTTGTGCGGTATTACTTTCCTTATATACATAACGTATAAGGAAAGTATTGTGACGGGGTCGAAAATTCGAATTCGAGTTTTCGGCGGGAGAGCACGTTTCAAGCATCCCTGATCACGAATCAAACATTTTTGAAGTGATGTCTGTGTGTGTGTCAGTGAGTCTGTGAAGACGATAACTAACGAGCGAATGGACCGATTAGAACCAAATTTGGTACAAAAATCATAATTCGTAAACACTGGAAGCCTATTGTTTTTATATGCAATCGAATGTTCAGAACCCCCCTGAATTTTCGAATGAAATTTTGAAAAAATCGTCAAGAAATCAAAACCGCTAATAAAGTTACGCAAATAGACATTTCTTCTGTCATTTTTCATTAGAAAACGATTGGCATAAATTTTAGAACGCTAACATGAACCGTTCTCGAGATATTGCATATTTTTCAAAAAAATTATGAAAAAGTCACATAAAAAAAAAAAAATTCCTATTGAGAAACATGTTCACTTTTCATATGTAATACCATGCGATAAATTGAGTGACATCATTCTCGTGGATCTAGCTCGTTCCATTCATGAAAAAATATACTTTGAATAATAAATACTTTTGTATTTGAACGCCAATAGTCATTTATCTGCTGTAAGAATAACTTTTTTCTTAGTGCATAACGCTTGGCGAGATTTTGGCGACGAATTTGGCAGAATGTCGCCAATTTGGCGACTTTTTTTAAATGTTGCCAAATTAATGAAAACCTCGCCAAATGGATAAAAATGATGCTAAATCAATGAAAATGACGACTCATTGTCGAAAATTCAATATCTTGGAAAGAATATTAGTATCTACTATAAGAAAAAACTATTTTTTTACTGTAAAAGTAGTAAATTCATTACATTATATAAGGAAAGTCATGTGTTGCCCACATCAGATTTTTTCTACTGTAAAAGTAGTAAATTCATTGCAATATATAAGGAAAGTCATGTACTGCCCACATCAGATTTTTAATTATGTTTTGTCCCCAATATTCAATCAAAGTTCCTGAAAACTACAAATTTCTCTAAAACGGTATATTTTAGAAGCTTCAAAATCATTCTAGTCGCTTTTGGGGGCAAAAATGCGTGTAATACCAGCTTAACAAAATTCAGCATCTCTAATTTTAAATTAAAAAATAACCGCCATTTTTGTAGCATAACCAGGTTTATCCTCCCTGAGATCATTCTTAATTTTTTGTATCCTTAAAGTATATAACAAGAAAGATCAATCATGCATAAAGACATTGATCATGAAACACTTTCCAACTGAAATGCAATTTTATTTAAAGATCTCTAAAATGCGATACATTCAGAGCTGTTGTATTTTAAATTATCACAGTACTACAAAAAAATTATATTTGAAAACTTAAAACTTCATCGAAAAAAAAATGAACTTTATTCAAATGACATCATCGAAATATAAATCGGCTCACCATGTAAAAGCAATGAATATTTCATTCATATCACTTTTATTCCAAACTCCAGAGCTAAGTAATTTTGCGTGAAAATAATTCAGCTTTTCTTATACAACTTATCTTACAATCGCTTGTTTACATTCTGCATCCATGAAAATTAGGCTTCGTTGTAGAACTAATCAAAGTTTGATGATCATTTAAACTCAAAAATATTGTAATTGAGTTGGCACAGAATATAGATGCACAGAAAGTACACAAAATTAAAGCGGTTTTAGGATGTAACACTAAGTATACATTTAAAAGAACTTTAAAAGTCACGATTTTTACATTGGGAAAAAGAGATGGATGCCATATTTTATTTTGAAGTGGGTCACATGATCTCTTCATATAATATGGGTGTAATTATTATTTTAATTTTTATTTAAAAAGCTACAGAACATATTTTGCTGAAATTTTTTTTGTGTGTTTTATGTGATAATTTGAATATTTCCCAAGATTTTCGAAGCAGTTTGTAAATTTTAACTTTGCTTAAAAAATGTTTGAAAAATTAGGTACCATAAGGTTCAATGTATTTCACTTTTTCAACTCGGGTTCAATCCGAAACTCATCGGGTGATATTATTCATTTACATTCCCATAGGTTCCACAGACCGTGTCAACAACATAGTAAAATTTCATTTTGATAAAGTCATTTTTACCGCAGTTATCGTGCGAACGGACAGACAGAATAAACAAAGTCATAAGCACCTTTTCAACTAAGTTGGGAAGTGTTAAAAAGGATATCTCGAAATGGTGATTGTAGGTGTCGCATGGTAAACCCATGATCCAATATTTTCGGGAGTGCGATCTGGAGTTTACGTATTTATTTTGGGGGTCAGCCTTTTCGTTTGGCCAGCTGCACTCGAAATAGAAGACGGGATGTCGGGGAGTGTTCTTTTGGATATCACATTTTTACCGAAAGATTTAATGTGTGTCCGTTTCGGACGGATCATAGGTCTGGCGGGCTGTTTGAATTAGTGGCCGAAAGCATATCAGTTTAGCAGGGGCTTGAGAAGGGGCTTTTTTGTTTCTGGAGGCCTAAAGCCAATGGCGGTGCTTTGGGGTCAAGGGGTTAAGACCCAGAATCCAATGAGATAGTTGTGTACGCCTCAGGGGCGTGTTTTAAAATCTTGGAGAGAGAGAGTTTTCAGAAATTTAAAAAAGGAGCGAGGGGAAAGAACTGGGTTTTGATCGAGAAAAAACGGCTCCCCATCATGGTCCTCTGAAAAAAGAGATGCTGTTCAATTACAAGTGATGTTGGTGAGTTACACATTTAAGGGCCTGTGCCTGATTTGTATCTTTTCCTCTCCAATTAAATAACTACTAGTTAACTCCAATTAAATATCTAATAGTTAACTCTAAATAAACTATTTACTAGTAAAAGTCAGATGTTTTCATGAGAGCTTACCATCTGTTCCAATTAGTCTGTTCCAATTAGACTACTTACCATTGTTTATTTTGAATTGTTATTTGAATGGGTGATCAATCCATTCATGTTAAGAGGAGCATTTTGTGTATTATGTTACTTGTACATAGATTTAAATATTGTAAATAAATTAATGTTATTATTTAAAAACACGGCCTTATTCTTTTTCGCGCTCTTAGCGGGCGTGTCCTAAAAGAGGAAGTTACCTCGGGACAGTGGGGACAAATGTTAATATCCTAAGGTTTTTCCCTGTTTGCAAGGCTTAATATTGCTGCAAATAGTCAAGGAAAGAAACCATATTAGTATGTAGAAAATTAAAAAAATACAGTATTTTTACGAACTTCATAAACAAAATCTGCCCATTCTTTCGAAGTTCATTACTGGCAGATCTCACTGTAAATCCAGCCAATTTAGAAACATAACTAATGGATGTCGTGCGTTCCATATTTGGTCAAACTTATTTTTATCAGTTTCAATAACAATGCAGCCCCCCCCCCCCCCCCTCCTTCTCCTCTTTTAAACTAGGATGCTCGCAATCACTGGAGCGCTTCTAAACACATAACTCAGCAGCCATAATCCTTCTGAGTCATGTACTCCTTGCTGTAACAACTAATACGAAACGTTCAACTACATACTAAGCTTCCATTTTAGCATCGCGAGGGTTGGATTAAGCGGCGATAACATATTTAAGTGCTTTTAATATGGGAAATTTGTCATGTTCTTTGGCGAAATATCGAACTATTTATTGCAAGAATTTCCAGCGTTTTAGTTCTGATTGTGAAACAGTATCCTGTTCCAGTTTCTATTAGAGGAATGTAGATAGTAAAAAGAAAAAGGTTCGAAGATTTATATCAGCATATTCATAGGCGTAGTCAGTACCCGCCCTTGAAAAGGGAACCAGTTTCTCACTAGAAGGGGATTAGATTACTACTCTTTTTTTCGGGGGGGGGGGGGGGATTGTATATATTTTTCTGGGTCTAGGCTCATTATAGCGGCATAAGCCCTAAGTGACCCCTTAGTTTGAGTATTAACTATTGAGAAATACACACTAAGGGTCAGCCGTTAATATTGTTTTGATAATGGCCATCCATTCACGGCCGTAAATGGAATTCTTTGTGAGACTAAGGAGGGGGGGGGGGGGAGGAATGTTAACTTTTTTATTTCAATTGGCTCGTAAATTGTAAGATTTGAATTATTTTAGATATAATTAATTAGGGGAGGATAGGTCACAGTGATACAAAAAATATAAATTCAAGAAATTTTAAAAAATTGATACAATAACTATAAAAAAACTTAAAATAATTGGCAATTAAAAATAAAGCTTACTGAAAATTTTGATGGGAGTTAGAACCCTTTAACGCCTTCCCCAGCTATAATCTTGGATCCAATGATCATTATTTAATCAACGAGGCGTTAAAGTCATCCATGGCTGAGCTTATATAAATGATATATATCATGATATAATCGTATATTAATAAATATCATTCATATTTAGCATTCACAACTGTCATCCATATATATCATTCATAAATATTGTTCATATATATTATTCATTATTATTACATATGCAGTTTTAAGAAAAAATCATGCCCTGGTGTGGTCACAACAAAATAGTTTGCTAATAAAAAAAAACAATAATAATAAAAAAAAAAAACAGTGGGTCGGCTTCTTGAAGATTTATTTCATTGTATACTGATACAGGGAATATGTACAGCTGTAAAGGAAGACGTGTTGAAGTAAAAAGCAGAAGAAAAAGAATAAGTATTGCCATAAGAACCGCACATAAAGCCTGTGGCTTAAAGTTCCCAGAACTCTTTTTGACTCAAAGGTTATTATTTACAATAAGAAGGGCGGCGTTTCGGAAATTCAAAACCTCACCATTCTCTAACAATAGACGTCGCTGACAAACCCCCGGGGGGCGTAGCAGGGGGACGGGTTAAATATATGACTATGAAGAGGCCCTTTGTACGGAAAAAAATGAAAGGATTATCCCTATTATCCCCTAATCTGGTTTTTGTAAGCGAATCACAGCGATTGTTCCACAGCAAATTCTATTGTGTCTGTGTTTCCTTCCTATCTCTATAATTTAACTAAAAAAAATAAAGAAAAATGGTGTTATTGCAGCTTAGAAAACAGTGTCAAAGGTCTGTGTGATAATCCAGGGATTGCAGAGTAATGGCGGCATTTCAAAGTGCTAAAAGGGCGTTCAGAAAACAGTTAAAACCATTAAGTTGTACTGATGGCATTAGGCGTATGATGAGGGATTTATATTTATTTTATTCAAGATGCTTATAGAATTCGTGTTCCGGAGTGGATTTTATTTTTCCAATTTTTGGCTTTCAACGACCGAGGACTTTTTCGACGAGGATCTCTGGATTTACGGGAGTGATGTTTAATTCACGAGTGTTACGACAAACAGGATGCTAATCTGTGTACAAAAGTAGAGGCATGAGAAAGTCTTTCTGATCGAAAGTTTTATTTCAATCTGAAATCCAGAAAGAGAAACTCTGCTGCTGTGACGCCATGTAAATCTACAAGCCACAACTCACATTCTCTTCCTTCAGATTTTTCTTTCTGGATTTCAGATCGAACTAAAAATGATTTCAATCTGAACGACTTCTTCATTCCTCTACTTTTTTTTTTTTTTTACACAGGGTAGCATCTTATTAGTAAATAAAATAAATCGAAAAATGTTTGGAAAAAATCAAAATTGGGTCTTTTTGAAACTCCAGTGTCAGAGATGTGGGTCGGAAAATTTTCCGGAGATAAAAAAATTTTCCGCTGTGTCTTTCCAGAAAATTCTCGGGATTTTTTTTTTTCTGTTTAATTAATTTGAAAATAGAATGTAATAACTCTTTCCAAACTGTTTTTCTGAAAAGCAAATAGCTTTATAAGAAGTTTTTGATTATTGAGTTTTCTACTTCTGACACGGAAAATGGCGGAGGGTAAATGTGTGTATATGCGCTTTATCTTAAAGAAAATGGATGACAACCAAAAGGGTACAAGTGACATTTTACTCATTCTCAGAAAAAAGCAAATGAAATTTTAAGAAGCCAATTCTTTCAGTGTTAAGTTATCCAAAATGTATAAAAATATTAAAAAAATGGAATTTTTCCACAAGTTCTGCTGAGGGGAAATGCTTTAATAGCACTAAATATATGCCTAACCCATCTTGCAAACTGTCTCTTCTTTCTTATGATACTCACTCGTTTAATTACAAGCGGGTATTTTTAAAACAATTTTTAATATTATATAAAATAATTTATTTTTGAAAGTGCTTAATGTAATGCCAGAAATGTAAAGTAATAAATATTTGGAAGGATTAAAAAATAATGGAACCAGGAATGCGTGCGGATTATCCCCACGCTAAGCAGGTAAGGGAATTAGTAGTATTCCCCACGGTAAGGGAATTAGTAGTATTTTGATGCAAAGGGTAAATGGAGTCGATCATGTTATCGAATTTTATTCAAGACCTGTGAACCCGGCAGAGAAGCGTTATCCTGCAATAAAGCTAGAATTGCTAGCTATACACGCATCCTTACAACACTTCAGAGAATATCTGTTCGGAAGGAGTTTCACCTTGCTGAGTGACGCAAAATCCCTTATGTACCACATAAAATTAGATAAAATGCCAAATATCATATCGAGGTGGCTAATTGACATAAGTCAGTATGATTTTAAATTCAAATATCAAAAAGGTGAAAATAACGCAAGTGATTATTGCTCGAGATATGTATTTGACAATGATAACCAAATCAAATATGTAAATACTTTAATTAAAAATGATGAGATAAATGTGGAGAAAATATTAGAGCAACAAATGGTAGATGAAAAATTAAGTAAAATTAGAGAGGAATTACAAAAAGGAAGAAACCGATATCACAATAACAAGGTATACTATATTGATAGCCAAAATAAACTGTTAATGGTAAAGAAGGAAAATAAAAGACAAACGTATAGGAAAATAAATGAGAATAAGATTGTAATACCGCACTCGCTAAAGGGAAAGATAATAGAGATAGCACATTTCCCTCATTTCGGAATAAAAAAGACATACCAATTACTTTCAAGAAAATATTTTTGGATAGGGGCTTTCCAAGACGTGGAAAATTTTTGTAAGTCTTGTAATCAATGCTTATTAGTAAAACACAAAAATATACCACCAGCCAGACTTCAGGCTATGCCAGAAATATTAAAACCAGGAATATATTTACAACTGGATTGCGTAGGAAAACTACCGCGCAGTAATGGAGGAAATAATTTTGTAATTACAATTGTAGACATGTTTTCACGATACTTTGAGGCCTATGCAGTCAGAGACATTACTGCTAAAACAATAGTGAATAAGCTAACAAACTTCGTGACAACTTATGGAGTTCCAATTATTATTCAAAGCGATAATGCTCAAATTTTTAAAAGTAAAGAATACATAGATTTTACAAATGCATTAAATATTGAAAGGCGATACAGTTCGGTTTATTTCCCAAGTTCTTTAGGTCGTTGTGAAAGAATACACAGAGACATGAAACAATGTATAATGTGTTTGTCAAAGACTACGTTTGAATGGGATGAATCTTTAAAATGGTTTAAGTTTTATGTGAATAACACTATTAACAGTAATACAGGATTTGAGCCTTCATTCCTGTTCTATCTTAGAGATTTATCATTGCCATTTGAAAATATTAAACAAACAAACATACCAAGTAAGGAAGAAATAGATATAATGTATAGTGATGTAAATAATTATAAAAATTATGTGGCACAGCATTTAAAAAATATAGATAAAGTAGTGAAAGACGCATCGAAACAACAAAAGCTGGTAAATGACAAACAAATAAAGAAATATAAAATAGTGAGAAAAAACGATATATTTATAGGAGCGACAGTGTACCTAAAAAAGTTCCTAAAACCAAGGGTATTAGAGGATCGATATGATGGACCATTTAGAATTACGAAATTAGTCCGAAATAATAATGTTATAATATGTCTTAAAAGTGATGAAAATAAAACTTATAAAGTGCACATAAATAAACTATACATGGCAGCGGAGCGAAAACAATATTTGAAAGATAGTGACGAAAGCGAATCAAACCACACACACACACAGGACAAAGAAAAAAATCAAAATGAGAAAGTGATTAGAAATAATGATCAAAGTCAAATTAAGGAAGGGAAGGTCACTAAAGAAAAGCAATTAAACTGTGAAAATAATAGAAATGATGATGAGGTTTGTTATAATGCCAGAGGGTATAATTTTCGCCCTCGAATTGTTGTAAATAGTAATTTCATAAAACAAAGAATATGAAAAATATGTAAAAAGTTTGTAATTAATGTCATAAATAGAAAGTGATAATTGAGTGTATATGTATATGTTTTTATGTTTTAAATTGTGGATATAAGTATATTTCAAAAAGTATGTTATGTATTTCTGACATTACATATATGGCAAGTTAAAAAAAAAAAAAAAAAAAAAAAAAAGTGAAATAACAAAGTAATTTATAAATAATATGGTGGTATGGAATTCAACCATAACCAAGAATCGGAAGTTGATAGTTGCACTACTACAATATGTTACAAAATGAAATGATAACAAGAAAATGTATAATAATAATAAAGTAATGAATGCTGTTATGTAATGATATGTCGTATGTAAATAATTATGTAAAAGGAGAAATGAAAATTATGCATTGCAAATAATATATATCAAAATTTACAATTTAATAATAATGTGAATGTTGGTAATCCTCATGTAATTTATGGTACATTATGTCAATTATGAATAATGGACTAACTTGACAGGGAACTATCAAGAAACTACAAAGAACTATCAAAGCTATGAGTTGTACGAGGCTAAAAAGTGGAACTCAGCCTTTCTCACGATGGATGAACATATGTGTTTGCGAGGAACCATTGTGAACTTAATTTCTTACCACTGGGGTGAAACTGTGGGAGAGTAACTTTTGGACTTTTTTTTCGCGGGGGGGTGAGAATGTAATGCCAGAAATGTAAAGTAATAAATATTTGGAAGGATTAAAAAATAATGGAACCAGGAATGCGTGCGGATTATCCCCACGCTAAGCAGATGGGCGATAATATACAGGTGGCCCCATATCTTACATACCACGCCCATGTTTACATACCACGCTAAGCCGTTTGGCGGCAACCGAGACGGCGACGCCATGTCTACGGATTAGCCCTCAGCTCTGCATTTCAGCACGTGGACCGCGGACCGAAAAAGGGATATAAGTGAGAGTTGCTCGAAGTGGGAGTCAGAATTGGTCAAGGCAGGCTGTTGGAGTTAGACTAGTCAAGAAGAAGCGGCGGTAGCAGAGTTAAGAGTTGTGTGTGCGTCTCTGATATAGGAATTCGAAGGAGAGCTCATGTTCATCTGGTATTGCAAGTGTAAAGTGTGACAAAGCATCGGTGTTACCCAAGTTATATGAACGAAGATCAGGTACCGTACAATTAAACTATATGAGGATAACCTCTTTGTCTAAATTTGTGTTTTTAAGGAAAAGCTAATTAATGCATCCCACCACGTGCTCCAACCAAATATCAATTCATCTGGCATTACACCCCCCGAACTACCATTGAGATGTATTCCACTAGTGTGATATTTATTTAATTTGTAAAACTAAAGAGTGTAAATTGAGTATGTGATAAATAAATGTTTGTTCCTTTACTATTAACCTTAATTTTTAGTTTGTTAACTTAGTATCCCGTTAAGCACAGAAATAGGTGGGTTTTGCGGCCACCAACGCAATGTACACAGCAGTAAGTTTTAGAACAGATTACATGTATAATTAATATACTAATAAATAATTAATTTAATGTAAAATGCATTTTTGACAATATTAATTTTAATCAACAAAATTAATAATCGGCACACTTAATTACAAGTATTTTTTTAATTAATTTTTGTCGTATAATATGCTTATTTATGCTTTATAGTATTTAATAGGCTATTTTTATACACATAACAAACTATCAATTTATTTTTTATTTTTGTTATTACTTTCCTCATATACATATAATGCATAAGGAAATTATTTTGACGGGGTCGAAAATTCGAATTCGAGTTTTCGACCCCGTCAAAATATTTTCCGCGGAGAGCACGTTTTAAGCATCCCTGAACACGAATCGAACATTTTCGAGGTGATGTCTGTGAGTGTGCGTGAGTGAGTGTGTCAGTAAGTCTGTGGAGACGATATCTCACGAACAAATGAAGCAATTCGAATGAAATTTGGTACAAAAATTACAATCCGTGAATACTGAAAGCCTATTATTTTTAAGCACAATCGAAAGTTCAGAATCCCCTAAATTTTCGAGTGGAATTTTGAAAAATTCATCAAAAAATTAAAACCTTTAATAAAGTTACGCAAATAGGCATTTCTTATGTAATTTTTCCTTGGAAAATGATTGATATAAACTTTAGAACGATATCATAAACCGTTCTTAAGATATTGCACATTTTTCAAATAAATTTGTAAAAAATCATATAAAATAAAAAAAAATATATTTCCTATAGAGAAACACGTTCACTTTTCATAAGTAATATCATGCGATAAATTGGATAACATCATTCTCGTGGATCTAGCTCATTCCATTCACGAGAAAACATACTTTGAGTAATACTTTTGTATTTGAACGGCAATCTACTATAAGAATAACTTATTTCTCAGTTCATAACGCTTGGCGAGATTTTGGCGATGAGTTTGGCGGAATGTCGATGCTGACTAATTGACGAAATGTCAATATCTTGAAAAGAATATTAATTACACACTATAAGAATAACCTATTTTCTTTTACTGTAAAAGTAGTAAATTCATTGCATTATATAAGGAAAGTCATGTGCTACTCATATCAGATTTTTCTTTTTTTTAAGAAGATAGTAGAATGTTTCCCTTGAATTATCAGTAGGTATTGAAAGAAATGCAATATAATATTTAATGTATTTTCAAGTATAATCAGTACAGTTTTATTATCATTTTTTAAATCTTATATTCTATAATCTACTTTTTATACCTATAATAAACAGTAAATTATTTATGATATTTGATAAGGTTTAACAATTTTAAATTAAATCTCATGTCTTATGAGCAATGTTTTAAAATTGGGATTTTGAAGATAAAAAAAAACATTAAATCATTGAACATATTATTCTAGCTGAAATGTAATATAGAGAATAACTTTACAATTTTCCCGCTGCGGAAAGTTTTCTGGGGAAATTTTCCTTTTCAAAATTTTCTGGGAAATTCACATCTCTAACCAGTTGTTGTTGTTGTTGAAACCCAGACCGCCCGACCTACCAGAAAGGTGTAAGGTAACTGTTTGGACGGCCGGGAAGTGCCACCCAATATAGCCCGGAACCCAGTGGGGGAGGCATCCACAGGGACCGTACCCTCCTTCCCCTACCACCAACCTCTCGGAAGGACTTACGGACGCACATGTTTAACGTGATCGTACTCCGCGTGAACACGGCGGCAGTTTTGGCGGAATCGAATTTGTGGCGGGAATCGAACCCGGGCTACCGAGTGCAATTCCCGCGCGCTAACCACTGGGCTACCGCGCCCTACATCTCTAACCAGTGTAAAAGTCTAAAATTTTGGATCGTACAGACAGTTATTTCAAAGAAAAATACAAAAAAATTATTCCATCCATTAAATTCTCATCTTCAATTCTTGGAGCTCCGATTATTTATTTACATAAACATATCCATATATATCTTCACAGTAGCATGTGATTAAGCGAATAACAACATTCGTTATTAGAAATTTAATACATTTACTTCCCGTTATTTATGATAGAAAAACAAATAAAATTGTTAGATAAACGTTGTTTGAAAGAACAAATTAGTGTTTTCTCTTCAAGCTATAAAAAGACTCAACTAGCGCAGGAACCCGGAGTCAAATTGTTCCAAACAGGGCATTGCTGAAGCTCAAAGAAGGACAAAAACATCTCAACTTGGCGCATGCAAATAAAACTCAGTCATACGATTTCATCGCTCACGTCGGACAGGTTTTTTTTTCCTCTTTTTTTTCCCTCTCCGAGTCGTTTTACCACAGAACACAACGAACACTTCTGTCAACTTCTTTCCGGATCATTATCCTACTGAACACCCATTAAGAAACCGCCACTTTTGAAGTTCTTTTTATATAATCCTATTTAATAAATATGAGTACAAAAAAACTCGATTATCCGAACTAATTGGAATCGGAGGTAGGTCGGATTATTGAAAATTCCGGATAATGGAAAACACATAAAATAGCGAATCGTTTCAATAAATAATAAAATTAATACATGATATTTAAAAAAAAAAAGAAATGATCAAATATAATGCTTTCTTTTAAGTCGATCCTGAGAAACAGAGGTTTCAAGGAAAAGGAAATTTTTTGAACCGGATGTGGAAATCCTTAGTAAACCCATCAATTTCGAACCCATATTAGTTGTCATTTATGCTCTATCTAATCCTATGAAACAGATTTATAAAGAAAAATTTTAAAGCGGAAGTGGAAATTTTTAGCGTCCCTGCCCCCTTTCTCTTTGAAATCCAAGGCTCAATCCATATCAGTTATCATTAAGCTCTATCTATAGTAGATTCTGAGAAACAGAAACTTCAAAATTTTTAATTTGGTAAAACTATTTGGTAAAATCTAAAAACATAGACAGCAAATTTGATTGCCAGCAATAAAGAAAAATTTTATTCTTACTAAAGTCGGTTAGATTAAAGTTCTGGACAAAAGAACGGATAATAGGGGTTATTCTGTACTTATATAAAACACAAAATGACGGCTGAAAACGGTCTCGAATAAAATATTTCATTATCACACATTAAGAACTATTTTAAAGAGGGATAGAATTGCTGTAATCACTGGATAATTAATGCGGAATAGGCAGATAAATAAGAGAATGAGAAATGGTGTTTAAATGAGGCAGTAGGTAAATAGAACATAAATAAAGCAAGCAAAACATGGAAGAAGAATTTATTTCGAGTTTATTTGTTCATGTTTTTCCTTCGGCTTCGTAAATCAAACTAAATTGCTTATAAACACTTGGATTTAGAAAAAAAAAAAAAGCGGAAAATAAACATAAGATAAACTTTGGGTAACAATTTCAGTAATAACTGCTAGATAAATGTAACGGATAAATATGTTAGATAATAAAAATGGAATAATTAGCTATTGTGGAATTTATTGAAATTAAAGGAATGAGAGGAAGAAAGAAATTATTCTAATAGAAAACCAAGACGTACTAAAATATTGAAAATTGGCACAATCAATGATTGAAAATTGGCACAATCATTATGGGTTTTTATTTTATTCATAATATAAACACCTTGATTTATCTACTTGTTTATCTGTCTATCTCTGGGTAACGCTGCTACAAGATGTTGCCAAACGTATTTCAATCACGTATAAATATTTCAATTTAGATACTAATCCAGAACATCAGCATTTTCATAACCCTCCACGCTAACACTTAATTTTTCCGATCACACATTGACAATGTAAATTATTGTTCTGTTAAACCTTTTCATATCAGAGTGATCGCATTGTCGAAAACTATAAATGTAAATATTTTCTACTTTCAAATTATTTTCAATTTTTCTTCTTTAGTAATCTTAAGTTCACAGCTATTTTTTCTTCCAAAGGCTTAGATAAAATTAAAAATAGCTTATTTCTTTTCAAACGGACACGTCAGGATTATATTCTAGTTTAATGTATGACAGGGGAAAATGTATCCAATGTATAAAATTTTATCGCTAAAAATATGTCTTCCTGACTTTAAAAAGTCTGTGGGCGTCGAGGAAGAATTTAGCAGCATTTCCGGTATTTTTTAATCTGTGGTCGATTTTGAGAAAAGAACGATTAGCCATTTCGTGGAATATTACACCGCAAGGTAAGACTGCCATTTCGACATTCCGACTTACCGAGTTCCCACCACAAATGGGATACATTTTAATAGAAGAAAATAATTAGAGCCACACCATCGTGGTCTGAATTTCAGACAGCACGGGAAATACGATGCAACGTCTTGCAAAGAATCCCGAATTATTGTAGACAAGATTGAAGTCTTGTAAGGACTGTTTCACGTCCTGTAAAAACAGTGCCGCTGACAGAAATTGCCGGTCCCTATAAAAAAAATGCTCGGGCTCCCTACTACCCCATATTTTGTAAGTTATTGACATTTTTCATAAACTGTTTATGAGGACCAGGTCTCTAAATCCAAGCCTCTTGGGTCCCTATGCAATGCATCCTTTTGCTACAGTGTCTAGAACTCTATTCTAGCCACTGTACTTTTGCCAATTCCCCTTCCCTCTCCTCAGTCAGCTGCTCTGTGTAAAGGCCTTTATTGTGTCTTATCATTTGTGGCAAGCATTATTGTAGGCAAGATTATTGTAGCAAATTGTTGTAAGCAAAATTTTAAGGTTTGGTTACGTCCTGTGCTGTAAAGGTCTTTAGGATGTCTTTTCGTTTGTGAACGTTCATTTTGCGGATAGAGCGAAATTTCGTCAAAGTTGTGGACACGGGCAACTAGTTGCCTGTGCTCTAGTGGAAAAAATATTAAAATATGTAGCAACGTCTTTAAATATCGTATCTTTCCTTTAACTAATGATGATACGTTAAAGATTATTTAAGCAGTGATGTCATCAAAATACTCAAAGAGTTACATACTCAGTTCAGAACTTGCAATATCTATAAAAATTTAACGTTTCTTCAGACTAAAAAAATATATCTAATCCAGTAAACAACGAAGAGAGGAACGAGGAGGGGGGAAAAAAAGCCTAACTCGCAAAGCATATCAGCGATATAAAATTCTTCGAGTTTTAAAAAAAAAACCTCGTAATTTTAAGTAAAATAAAAAATATGACCTCTTCTAAGCACAGTCAACCACTTGATTCAATCGGATCAAATACACCATCCTTCTTTTTTCATAGCTTCTTGAGCACTTATGTCGTCCGCTACCGTATTATTGTGCTATTGTTTATTGTGAGCACAAAAGATATTCTAGTCCTTCTTTGATGGGTCGTAACTTCTATTACATGAATGGGTTAAAATTGAGCAGAGGTTCGGACAGTAAATGATTATAAATCTGAGGAAATAGGTTAGAAAGTATTATAATTAATACCATCCCAGATTTATAATTAATGAATCTGATGTGGGCAGCATACAACTTTCCATAAAATGCAATGAATTTACTCCTTTTACAGTCATAAAAAAATCTGATATGGGCAGCACATGACTTTCCTTTTATAATGCAA
Organism: Amaurobius ferox; assembly: GCA_951213105.1. NCBI lineage: Eukaryota > Metazoa > Arthropoda > Arachnida > Araneae > Amaurobiidae > Amaurobius > Amaurobius ferox. The sequence goes on along the minus strand of OX578140.1, from coordinate 94,337,748 downwards.
TAATTTACTACTTTTACAGTAAAAAAAAAAAATAGATTATTTTAATAGTAGTTATTTATGTTCTTTCCAAGATATTGAATTTTCGTCAATGAGTCGTCATTTTCCATGTCGTCATCATCAATGAGTCGTCATTGATTTAGCGTCATTTTGATCCATTTCGCGAGTTTTTCGTTAATTTAGCAACATTTTAAAAAGTCGCCAAGTTGACGACATTCTACCAAATTCGTTGCCAAAATCTCACCAAGCGTTATGGACGAAGAAATAAGTTATTCTTGCAGCAGATAAATGACTATTGGCGTTCAAATACAAAAGTATTACTCAAGGTATCTTTTTTCATGAATGGAACGAGCTAGATCTACGAGAATGATGTCATCCAATTTATCGCATGGTATTACATGTGAAAAGTGAACATGTTTCTCAACAATTAATATTTTTTTTAATTTATGGGATTTTTTGATAAATTTGTTTAAAAATGTGCAATATCTCAAAAACGGTTCACGTTAGCGTTCTAAAATTTATGTCAATCGTTTTCTAATGAAACATTACATAAGAAATGTCTATTTGCGTAACTTTATTAGCAGGTTTGATTTTTTGACGATTTTTTCAAAATTTCACTCGAAAATTTAGGGAGATTCTGAACATTCGATTGCGTATAAAACAATAGGCTTCCAGTGTTTCCGGATTGTGATTTGTGTACCAAATTTCGTTCGAATCGGTCCATTCGTTCGTCAGTTATCGTCTCCGCAGATTCACACACACAGACAGACATCACTTCAAAAATGTTTTATTCGTGATCAGGGATGCTTGAAACGTGCTCTCCCGTCGAAAACTCGAATTCGAATTTTCAACCCCGTCACAATACTTCCTTATACATTATGTATATAAGGAAAGTAATAATGTATAAGATCCACGGTACTGTGTTTTTAACGTTAAATTGTACGATTTTCCGGATGACAACATGTAAAACTATTTCAAAGTACCCAATTAACTTATATTTCGCGCAACTCTAAGTAAACAATTATCAATATTGATAGTATCCTCAATAGCGATACACTTCATATATTAAACGGCCTGGGGCTTTCACACTTCATATATTAAAATATTTTAATAATAAATTCATCAATTAAGTAATTAAGCGTCATTTTTATTAATTTAGCGTAATTTTTGCAATTTTGACGATATTTTCGTCAATCTGGGGCGATACTTTGCTAGATTATTTGCCAAGTTCGCCAAATGTATCACCGAGTATTACAGATAAACAGAAAGAAGAACATATCTTATATACTAGAAGGTATGCCCGTCATATGACGGAAATGAGAATTTGCAAAACATTACTTCCCATTTGGCTTCATTTTCATCAATTTGGCAACATTTATTGTCACGTTGGCAACATTTAAGATAGTCACTAAGTTGGCGACGTGCCACTAAATTTCTCACCAAACGTTACGGACGGACGGAGAAATAGGTTATTCTTATAATCTACTTTCATGTTCTTTCCAAATATTGGACTTTCATCAATTAGTCGTCATTTCATTGATCTAGCGTCGGTTTCATCAATTTGGCAAATTAAGTGACATTTTCGTCAATTCGGCAGCATTAAAATTGTCAGCAAGTTGGAGATATTCCGACAAATTCGTCACAAAAATTTTGCCAAATGTTACCGACGGAAAAATAGGTTATTCCTATAGTAGATTCTTATATTTTTTCAAAGATATTGAATTTTCGTCAATGAGTCGTCATTTTCAGTTATTTAGCATCATTTTTATCAATTTGGCGACATTTTCGTTAATTTGGCAGCATTTAAAAAGTCACCAAGTTGTCGACATTCCGCCAAATTTGTGACAAAAATCTCACCAAGCGTTATGGACTGAGAAATAAATTATTCCTATAGCAGATCCAAATGCATAAGTATTATCCGAAGTATATTTTCTCATGAATGGAACGAGCTAGATCCACGAGAATGATGTCACCAAACTTATCGCATGATATTACATATAAAAAGTGAACACATTTCACAATAGTTAATATTTTTTTTTATGTGACTTTTTGATAAATTTATTTTAAAAATGTGCAATATCTCGAGAAAGTTTCATGCTAGCATTCTAAAGTTTGTGTCAATAGTTTTCTAATGAAAAATTACATATGACTATTTACGTAGCTTTGTTATGTTTTGATTTTGTAATGATTTTTTCAACATTTCACTCTAAAATTTTGAGGGGTTCTGAACATTCGATTGCGTTTAAAAATAATAGGCTTCCAGTATTCACGAATTGTAATTTTTGTACCAAATTTCATTCGAATGGCTCCATTCGTTCGTGAGATATTGTCTCCACAGGCACACACACACACACACACACACACGGATATCATCCCAAAAACGTCTGATTCGTGTTCAAGGATGCTTGAAACGTGCTCTCCCGTCGAAAACTCGAATTCTAATTTTCGACGCCGCCACAATACTTTCCTTATACATTATACTATGTATATAAGAAAAGTAATGAGTTTGGCAGACGATAATTGAAACACACAATTTTGCAAATGCATTTATAGTCATGTCGATAATGAACTGGAAGTATTATTCTGCAATATAAAACAGGCATTACAAATTCAATGTATTTCGTTTGCTAAATTAAATAAGGCATATGAAAAATAGGTGACTACAATCATAGGCGTAGACAGGATCTCAAAAGGGGGTATAACCAATTGAATGGGATGAGGTAGGGTGAGTTAGGGTGGTATTTAGCCACCTGAGAACCAATGTATTTTTATGCCGCTTTAAAAATTAGACCTTTTAATGGTCCTCCAAACTAGGACTTCTAAATGGTCTAGTTTGTGTGTAAGATCTGCAGAGGTAAAGTGGGTAGTGCAAATATAAATATTTTTACACTTTTAAAAAATATGTAATAGTTGTTATTTTTTCACTTAAAATTATCTTATAGCTACGAGGATTATTTTACGAAAGCAAAAATTGTGTGGCAACACTTTTAAATTTATGAAACCAGATTGCTTTATCTGATCTCAAAACAGGATATTTTACGGGTCGTGAAACTGTCCCATTTCAAGCCAATTTTTTTTTAGGAAAAGAAAATAGCTTTCTAATGCCAAAGCAATCCAAATTCTAATAAGCCTATAAGAAATGTATCCACATTTTATTTAATTAATAATTTTTATGTAGAGTGGGGTAAAATTGGTATAGTGTTATGCTTAGCAAATGCATTGGGGTAGTGCAGATATAAATATGTTTACATTCTTAAGAAGCATGCAATAGTTACTGTTTCTTCACATAACATTATCTAATTGTTATAGGGATAATTTGAAGAAATAAAAAATTGTGAGCTTATCCCTATGAACGAAGAGAAAGTTAAACACAGGATATTGTTGGCAGAAAAAAGATTGTCTGATGATACAACACAAGCTGCAAGTACAGTACATCATTGAAGCAAGACGGTCCAATTACAAGCACATCATTGTTGAACCTGCTATATCACAAGACGATGGTGATTCAACAGCATCCCAAAATGCCACCGATCGAGCCACACCGCAATTCTACGCTGATCCAGCAACAAAACAAAACCTTGCTCATTCAGCCACATCACAAAATGATGCTCATCTAGCATACAGATTTCCATCCTTAGAAAGTTCCCCCTTTTAAGAACTTCTAAGTAGCTATTCAAAGTAGCAAAGTACGTTGTTATCAGCACAATCTTCTGCTTTATTGCCCAGGAAATTCAAGGAAGAATTGAAAAAGAGTTCAGAGTAAAGTAGTGAAGTCCTAACAGAAAATAACAGTTTTATAGTGACTGCTAGAAGAACAGACACGACAGGCGAAAAAAAAAAATTACACAGAAATTTATCCTTAACATTACATCAAACAAATAAAATAAGGAAAATATCGATAAATCAGTAGAAGTCCAAGCAGCAGATGTCAAGCCAGATACATGCATGCTGTAGAATACGCTGACAAAACACCCACATTGCAATTCATCAGACAAGTCTAGAGGAAGTGGAAGACATGTATGAAGCGCATTTTTGACCAAAAATGGTTAAAAATGTATTTTTACGAGCATTGATCTTGATCAATAATTAAACTTGATAATATTGTTAGATTCTCCAGAAACCAACTTTTGATAATCGAGGGCATCATTTATTAATTACTTTGTAAATAAATAAAATTTGTGAATAATCAAATCTTATTTAATTTATCTGTAGCATATAATGTATATGCCCACTTTACCCTATATGCTACTCTTTTTCCTCCAGGGGTGTTTTAAAGTGCCAAATTAGCAACTAATTAATTAGGCAGTAATTAAAGAATTAAATATGTAATATATTTAAAAATAAAATAAAACAAAATAAAATGAAACTATTTTATCTTCTTCCAGAAGACTCAAATATATATGTGATGAAAAGATGTCGTACATTTTGTTATTTTCACTTTTGAAAATCAGCTCAAAATAAAATATACAGCATTTTATGCCCACTTTACTATATATGTCCATGGACCCTAACCAGTGAGGTTTCCAACCCCTTGCTACATTACTGATCATGATAATTTCAAGGGCAGTAACGTGTATGGAAATTTTTCTTAGTGTTTCTAGAAAGGGTGGGGGTGAATGCATCAAAAGCAAAATTTGAGATGAGGTTCACAGTGCTTTCAAATTCACGCAAATTTGTCTACTTATTGTATGGATTCAATTCTAAGTTTGCATGAAAAATAATTTCTCAATCTTTTCGATGGTGTTAAAATGGAAACTCTGTGGATATGGGGAACTATATGGAAATAAAGTGGAAACTAATGTTGAAATATAAAATAACTAAAAACCTGTTTCGAATTTAAAGAACATCTCACCGAGATGCATCGTCCCGTGTCCCAAAGTACGTGTATATCAAATTTCATGGCCGCACGATGCTTAGATTTTTCCCTACAGTTATTATATTATAATTCTTTATGGATCTCTTGGGAAAGGGAGAGATGGGTATTCACGTGGTGATGAAGAATTTCGGCTTTTAAAGGGGGGATGGACAAAAGAGAAAGAAAAAAAGACAAAATGGATTATCCTTTTCCCCCATTCTTTGTAGTAGGAGGTTAATTGTAATACAAAATTGAATCGGCCGCAATTTTTATCCACATTATCTATTAAACCCATTTTTGAACAGCTTTTCATAGCTTTTTTTAGCTACTTTCTCTCGTTAATTATATTTTTAGTTACTCCTAAAAAATAAAATTTAATGATTTTTTTTAAAACAAGGGGAAAATGTAAAATAAAGAGAAAAATTTATACTTATGCTACTATGTTAATTCTTAAGTATCCAGAATAAAATCAATGTGAATAAATTAATAAATAGGATACTAATGAACAGCTTTTTCAATGGACATGCTGATGCGCCTCTTTCATCGTGTCATAATTGTACATAACCGAGTGGTTATATACAATTGTTCAAGAAAGGTTGGTTTTTCTTTTGGATTGGTGCACACTGCTTTAACTACCTTATAACGATGGCGTACAAACAGGGCCCGGATTAAAGATCTTCTCCGCTTTCTCCAGCTGCAGGGCACAGATTAAGTGAAAAGTAATTTCGCTTATGAATGCTGAATCAAAATAAAAGTATTCTAAATCATTTTAAAAGGGTTTCAATTAATATAATGTTTACATATTTGTAATATTCTCGAGTTTGATAGGCTGTACAGACATGGCAGCTTATTTTTTTTTACTTTATCCCCTTTTCAAAAATACTAAAAGTGACCTCACACAACCTCTAGTCAAAGGACCTAAAAATGATAATCCGGTCCCAACAAAGCAATTAAAACAATTGGAGTCACCTAATTTTCACTTATCTGCTTTTCATTATGAAGTACATCTAGTTTATAATCGCGTAGATGTCATTATAAATATGGAGTTTCCGTTAGAGGAATATTCCCCCCGACCTTCCCGAATGATACTCTTTTCTTCAAAACACACCACTATCTATGTGCATGACTATAAATATGCCTGTAATGTGTCTATAATGTGTGTATGTCTATAATGTGCCATGATAAATGGAAAATAAATTAAATGATATATATTTTCAGAAATATAACAGGCAGATTTATTTTCCCTGAAAACTTTACTATATTTATTCAGACTGTATGCATAATCGTGTGGGAGCAACAGGAAGTGATCTTCAGTTTCAGCAACGATCCGTTCAAGCTGTCTCTTGCCATTCTTTCCATAGTTATCAAGAGGGGCTGGCTGTCTAGGAATCCTACCGAAACATGAACCGAAACACTTTCCTTCGGAAAATAGGTTTCTAGAGAAAGACTGAGCATCCTGGGTAAAAACAACATTTTGCTTGGTATCAGATATCCTGAGTTATTGGACCGACTCTGCTTTTGATCTTCGGAAACGGAAGTCCTGGGGCCAAATTTATTACATATACCCCTTCTCCTCGGCTAATTATGTCCAAGTCATTGGAAATTCCAAGCAAAGAGGAAGCAGTAAATATCAGAGTCTTTTCAACCTTGTAGAAGATGCTGCTATTCAGAACTTGGGAAAGTAATAGAAAATGACGGATTTTGCACATGTTAAAATGGAACACGTCTTTTTCGTCAGCTATTTCGCTCAGGTGTAATTGCATTATTAACAAAAAAATTAAAAGGATAATAAAAATAAACATTAATATATGGTTTTAGATTAATTAGCAATTTCACCTGAAAAAATGAATACTTCGTTAGTTAACAGCATATAAGGTTGATTAAAAGCTGCAACCGGTTTCTGATGCAAGAGTCCTCCTACATTTACCTCCTACATTTTGTCGACAAGAAGCTGTGTTGCAACTTAGAAACCGGTTTATACTTTTAATCAACTATGTATGCTGGTAACTAACGAAGTACTTATTTTTGAATATTAATTCCGACAGCAGTTTAAGCGAAATTTTATATAATAATTCCACCTCTTAAAAACTTTTTAATGCCGCTGTTTTTCTCGAAAAGCTATATACAAACGAAAACATTCTTGCATTTTTTTCATTTTGACGCTTCTGTTTATTAATTAGTCGGTATTTTGTAGACCTAAACACAAATTGTATGTTTCTTATAATATCATAAAAAGAAAATATTTATAAATATTATTGTATTTCTATTGCAAACCATTAACGGCCATTTTCTGATCTATTAAACAGGGGGAGGGGGAGGAATAGTGTTTCAACATGTGTATTTGCTGCTTTAGGCTACAGTCTACTTAGCGATTCCTATTGTAAATCTCTAATGCATGAATATAGTATCCACTGTTCAGAGTTATAATGGCCACACTCAGCCCTTGCCTAATTAAATATCCTAGCTTATTTTAGAACGGGCATTGAGATTTTATTCTACATTTGGCCGTGTTTGTATTTTGAACATTTTTAATAAACAGCAAAATATAGGTTTAATTATTTTATTTTATTTTTTAATGTTTCTGCTTGAATATTTTTATAACGAAAACTTGAACGAAGAATTATGGCGAACTCGTATTAAAATATCGACTATTACGAAATTGGTATAATCGTATTTTTTTTATCACTATAAAACGCTTTAAAAATTACTGATAGATTAAGCTCGTTTATTCAAAAGTGCGTTATGCGAATTTAAAGGAATATATTTAGTGCTTGTTATTGTACTCGTATACTGTTATTTCTTTAAAACTTGGTCAAAATAAATACACTTGATAAAAATGATGTATGACTACCGTTTATTCATTCTTTTATGCAGTGTTTTAACTAGTCTACCATTTGGTGCTAAATATATTATAATAGAGTCCCTATCATTAAATTTGAAAAAAAAAGAGATAAAACTCCTATGGATGGAACGCTTGAAAATGCCATAATGCTTTGAGAATTATTTATATCTAGGTGTCGTTAGTGTTAGTAAAGTAGCTACTATTATTAGTTGACGCAACAGAAATGCGTAGAATTTAGTGTATGTATATTTGATTATTTTTAAATTAAGGGTTTTCAAACATTGTTGTTGTTGCTTATCCTCCAATGTCTGACGAAGTCAGACGAGCACGAGATCCATAAGTCCGTTGACTCTCAGAAAGTTGAGCACAAGAAGTGGATCGCGATAGATATCCTCCTTGAAGAGACCAATGCAATCTATTATATGCTCTGCAGAAACCTGATGGTCGTGTCACTTGGTGCAGGCGGCGAAGACCTTCCTGCCCTCACTGAAAGAGGCACTTGATGTGACCGCTAGCTAGTCTAGACGGGTTTTCTAATTGTGGGTATAATTAACCAGTATTTTTTCATAGTTGTAGAATAGAGTACAGAATATATGGAGTAAAAAATAAATTGAAAGGTATTTATTTATTTTTTTTAATACGTGGGAATATTATCTATTGTTTCAGTTCTACTTTGCATTGTAGAATAGAGTACAGAATATATGGAGGAAAAATAAAATAAAAGGTAATTTTTTTTTAATACGTGGAAATATTCTTATTGTTTCAGTTCTACTTTGCATTGCGCTAATAATTTATTTTTATAAAATTGACTGTTTAAATAAATATTTTAGGCCTTTCGCCATAGAAATGCATACATTGTAGGACTTCTTATTTTATCCCAGCGCCAACGATACTGGCGATTTCTTAATATGAAGTTTGAACTCCTTACTTTTACCTCCACGGTCCGATTATCCAAATCCAAGTTACGCTTTATTCCAGCTATCAAATTTCTAAAACTACATTTTTCTAAAAATCCGAATTTTACAGATGACTGGTTATAACTGCTATATGATGTTACTGAATGCTATTGCAATAGTGGATATTTTTTTCCTTTGTTCATTCTCAGGGATACAGTGTCTAGAATTCTAGACACTCCACCCCTAGGCCTTTTACGTTTTACTGTACCCAGAGTTCAATCTTCCGAAAATTGGGAGGAGACATTTGTGGGGAAGAGTAGAAAGCTAGTATCACTCCTCGAATTAATTACTCCTCGAAGGGGAAGAGTTGGCGTTTTCTGCGAAAATGAGATGAGGTTCACTATGTGAACGTTTTCCCACATCAAAATTGATTGAAAAGGGGACATTTCAGTTTAGTCGTCAGATTCAAAAAGAGGAGTAGTAAAAGAAAAATAGTGCTGTTGTTGCTATAGAAACACAATTAAAAGCAATCTTTAAATAATGTTTTTTAACTAGCCGTATACCCGTTCTTCGCATGTAATATACAATATAAAGAAACTTAAAATTCACAATCATCTGCAAATTTCTACAGTATATTAAATGGTATTGTTATTCAAAACGTTCTATTAAAATATTTAAATTAATGCTCATGAAAAGAAGTTTAAGAATATCTGTTTCCACTATACAAAATTATCTTCACGGATAGATCTGAAGATAAAAAATCCTGGACCCCGTTTGTAAACAAATTCACAAAAAATATAAAATTGAACCAATATATGATAAAATGAAAACTCTAAAACTGTATTAGTATTCCAACCCGTACTACTTATATTTTTGTAGATCAGAAGATATACTCGTGTATTAGAACATATACTCGTACTACTTATATTCTTGTAGTTTAAAAGACATACCCATGTTATTAATAATATACCCGAACTACATACAATATATGAGTTTGAAAAATGTCTTGCTAAAATAAAACAGATGACGTGAGAAATTGAAAATATCAATAATCCCCGTGACCTTTAAACCCGAAGGTCGTAATTGGTATAATCCAGTCAAAAATGCAATTCCGATAAAAATTTATACTAAATACCTTTATTTATTATTTAAATTGGAAAATATTTAATAAAAATCGTCCGCAGTATAAACACACAGGATTTAATTCCATTACTAAGCGACATATAATTTTCTTCAAATATAGCGGGAAAAAATATCGTCTCAATGGAAGGTTTGTTTAATTGTGCATTTTTATTAATATCTCGACAACTTCGATTCTAAGAAACTCGAAACGTGGACTAAAATTTAAGTGGGGCTATTCCGAAATTTTCATGAAATTCGGTGCTGCCGTTCTCTTGTGAATGGTGAGACAAACGTACATACAGACATACATACCCACAGACAGATTTTTCATTTCATTTACGTGGTGTGTAGCATTTAATTGATATATACAATAAATCTACCCAATTTATAAATTAAAAAAAAAATTGCAGGACTCCCTAATTTGACTAATTCCCTTTTTATTGCGCTTTAATCGAGTTTTTCGATTATCCGATCTCAAATTGGTTCACACATGGATAATCGAGATTCTACTGTATATGAAAAACTGCATGAATTTTCCACATTCAGAAAATTAATTATGGAAAATAACTAATTTCAGTGCTGCTAAAGAACCAATAATCATAAATCCATATAAATCGCGAAAATTCACAATACGTGGCACGCAATACACAAGCACTTTGGCTTTCCCAAACTTCGAACTTTGGCTGGATCTGGCCTTCAGCTCCAGCACTGAGAGCAGGGCATAATACTGCCATTGTTGCCAGTGTAGAACGACATCTGGTTTCCCTGTAAAGAGCTTGCCACTCCTGTGTAACCAGTGTGCCTGCAGGAGGCAAATACAGGATGCCCCATTCTGCCAGATCTTTTATTTAAATCGCCTTTTCTGCCCTGTTACCCCCTCGACGCCTGGGATTCCAGAGAATGGAAGGAAATAGGACCAGGTCATCATTCTCAGTTCTCCACTGAGTGATGGATAAAATGTAAATGAGCAGTAGCGAATAGAGAGTTGCATAGGGTTTAGAGAGATCGATCATGAATGGCAACGCATTTCTATTCCATGGGGGTATATACGAACATAAGTACGTTGGGTGATCGGGCTCGAGTCTTGAATACACCTTATCGGAGTACATACATACATACAAGAAGGCCGGATAACTGCTTCTTCAATCCCTAAGCACTGAATACTTCGGTGCCCTATCCCTGACACATAATCCATTTTTCTTTTTAAATTATTATTATTATTATTATAGAAACATAATTTCGCTATATTAATGCAATTTGAAGTTCAAATGTAATGTCTTAGCGTGTAGTACAAAACGGATAAAAATGTATAAAATTATCGTACTTGTTTACTATTAAAGACATAAAATTTTTACCAATCTTTGCATTTTTCTGGTAGTTTTTACTTCTTCCATCCAGAGCCGTACGCCGGAAGAAGAGTCATAATCACTATAAATAATTATTTTAAAATGTGTTAATATTAATTTTAAAATAAATGTTATTTAAATAATTTTAAAAAAACCTATCGAATTTAAGAAGATTTTTATGTTTTTTCATTCTAAAACTTTTAATGTATTCATTTTGAAACTTTTTATTTATTCATTATAAAAATTATAATTTATTCATTTTAAAACTGTTTTATTTATTCATAAAGCTGACAAAATGAAACTACTGATGATGGTGATGTCCAGAGACCCAAATGCAAGATGCAAGATAAAAACTAGAAGAGAGAAGGCACCAAGATGTGGATGTTCCACTCTCAATTTCTAGATTGGCCGACTTACTACTATATTGACAGAAGCTTTAGACTAATTCCATAATAAAATCGTTCCGCAAATTATCTTTTCTGGGAACTAAATAAAATAACTAAGAACACACTAATCACCAATGTATGCCCCAATGCAAAAGAAACGCATAAAAATTTGCGACTGCTAACAAATCGGTACCTGAATACCATATGTAGACAGCTACAGAACAGATTCTCATATCTTTAATGCAACCTGTAAAAAACTCAATGCAATTAGTTAACTAAAGTTCATTTACCCAATCACCCCAATTTACGAACAGGGGGGGAATTTGCTTCCTATAGTTATTTATTTATAAAACCTGGGAGTATATAAATAAATTAAAATATTTTTGCTTTGAAAAAATATACAATTGTTGTAGTAATTTTGCCCTTTACTATTGTGTCCTTGCATTGCTAATGCCCTAGAAAAATGCCGATCCGGTAACTCAGCCCTGCATGAATATAGAATTCTAATCGCAGTTAAAATGTATGGAAACAGGCCAATTTAGCAAAAATTTTAAAACGGTATAATAAAGAAAAAAATGTAATGTGGGCAGCACATGACTTTCCTTATATAGTGCAATGAATTTACTACTTTTTACAGTAAAAAAACAGATTCTTTTTATAGTAGATATTTATATTCTTCCTGTTGAATTTTCGTCAATAAGTCGTAATTTTCATTGATTTCGCGTCATTTTTATCCATTTGGCGAGTTTTTCGTTAATTTAGCATCATTTAGAAAAGTCGCCAAGTTGGTGACATTCCTCCAAATTCGTCGCCAAAATATCGCCCAGCGTTATGGACGGGAAATAAGTTATTCTTACAGCAGATAAATGACTATTGGCGTTCAAATACAAAAGTATTGCTCAAAGTATTATTTTTCGTGAATGGAACGAGCTAGATCCACGAGAATGATGTCACCCAATTTATCGCATGGTATTACATATGAAAAGTGAACATGTTTCTCAATAGAAAATATTTTTTTTATTATTTTATATGACCTTTTGATAATTTTTCTGAAAAATGTGCAATATCTCGAGAACGGTTCATGTTAGTGTTCTAAAATTTATGTCAATCGTTTTTTAATGAAAAATTACATAAGAAATGTCTATTTGCGTAAGTAACTTTATTGAAGTTTTTGATTTTTTGACAATTTTTTCAAAATTTGACTCGAAAATTTAGGGGGGGTTCTGAACATTCGATTGCGTATAAAAACAATAAGCTTCCAGTGTTTACGAATTGTAATTTTTGTGCCAAATTTCGTTCGAATCGGTCCATTCGTTCGTCAGTTATCGTCTCTACAGACTCACTGACACACACACACACACACACACACACACACACAGACATCACTTCAAAAATGTTCGATTCGTGATCAGGGATGCTTGAAACGTGCTCTCCCGTCGAAAACTCGAATTCGAATTTTCGACCCAGTCACAATACATTCCTTATACATTATTGTATATAAGGAAAGTAAAAAAAAAGGTCTTTAATAGTAGCACCATCTATGACGTACATAAAATTACAAATCCAGAGCGCTTTCGGACGTCATTAAGCTCTTCATCAGTGGCAATGTAAATTGTTAATTTCCTTATATACTTAATGTATAAGGAAAGTATTGTGACGGGGTCGAAAATTCGAATTCGAGTTTTCGACGGGAGAGCACGTTTCAAGCATCCCTGATCACGAATCAAACATTTTTGAAGTGATGTCTGTGTGTGTGTGTGTGTGTCAGTGAGTCTGTGGAGACGATAACTGACGAACGAATGGACCGATTCGAACCAAATTTGGTACAAAAATCCCAATCCGTAAACACTAGAAGCCTATTGTTTTTATACGCAATCGAATCTTCAGAACCCACCTAAATTTTCGAATGAAATTTTGAAAAAATCGTCAAAAAATCAAAACCACTAATAAAGTTACGCAAATAGACATTTCTTATGTAGTTTTTCATTAGAAAACGATTGACATAAATTTTAGAACGCTAACATGAACTGTTCTCGAGATACTGCACATTTTTCAAAAAAATTATCAAAAAGTCATATAAAATATAAAAAAAATATATTTTCTATTGAGAAACATGTTCACTTTTCATATGTAATATCATGCTATAAATTGGGTGACATCATTCTCGTGGATCTAGCTCGTTCCATTCATTAAAAAAGATACTTCGAGTAATACTTTTGTATTTGAACGCCAGTAGTCATTTATCTGCTGTAAGAATAACTTATTTCTTCCTCCATAACGCTTGGCGAGATATTGGCGGAATGTCACCAACTGGGCGACTTTTTGAAATGTTGCCAAATTAACGAAAAACTCGCCAAATGAATAAAAATGACGCTAAATCAATGAAAATGACGACTAATTGTCGAAAATTCAATATCTTGAAAAGAATATTAGTATCTACTATAAGAAAAACCTATTTTTTTTACTGTAAAAGTACATTCATTACATTATATAAGGAAAGTCATGTGTTACCCACATCAGATTTTTTAAGATGTGACGAACATGGGATTTTCATAGCCCGCAACCGTCAAACAAGATTTGCATATTGATCTTCGTAAAATGTGATATATGAAAATATTGTTTAAGAGCTCCTCTGGATTTGCAGACGTCATAAATGGTGCTATAATTAAAGACCCTTTTCACCAAACAACTTGGTTGTGTTTATCGTTTTAAAGTTTCTAAACGCAGTTTTATCATCTAATACTTTGTATCTTCAACTTCCGGTGGCAGATCATGAAAGGGCTATTTCTGTGAACTGAAATCGCTCCTCCAAATGTAATGCTAATCGAATAACAGTCATCGCATATTATTCATTTAAACACACATGTTGTCTGCATTACGAGCGGAACAATCGTAAAATCTGTATTGAGCGGTCGTGCAATTATCTCCATGTCAGGAAGAAAAGAAATGCGAGACAAATGGCGGTTCTCCTGGTAACAAATGATTCCAAACCTGGTCACGCTTCGCAGGTTGTTATCAACAGTGAAATCACTGTGAACAAGGAATCAGAAAGATGTGACGGACTGCTTTTGAATTTAAATACTGGAGATTCTCTTTGGGAAAATATTGCAGAGACATGTGTCGGGATTGTCAAGCAACGCATCATTTTGATGCATGAAATCGGTTGGTATAAAAATAAAACAAAAAAATATATTTTATTCATGTGTTTGCGATGAAGATTTTGATTTTTACTTTCCTGTGTTCGGCATAATAATGCAGTACAGTTCCTGTGCTATTTCAGGCATATGTTGAGGACATTTAAGACATGTGTTTAGTTACAGTAAGGCATGGCGACAATAGATTTTATTTCAATTTTTCCGGTTTCTAAGAGTATTGAGTGCAGAAATTACAAACTACAAACTGCACACTAAAAACGTTTACCTCGCCCTTCCTTCATATTTGATTTTCGTCTCTTCGTGAATATTTCATGTTCCCCCCCCCCCCCCCCCCCCCTCCATCCAAACAATATTGGAGGGCGATACTCGAGCGGTATCCGCCCCTTTCCGGCAGGGCGGCGATGTGTGGTGGTTTTGAAAAAAAAATCTGATGCGGGCAACAAATGACTTTCCTTATATAATGCAATGAATTTATTACTTTTACAGTTAAAAAAAATATTCTTATAGTAGATACTTATATTCATTCCAAGATATTGAATTTTCTTCAATTAGTCGTCATTTTCATTGATTTAGCGTCATTTTTATCAATTTGGCGAAATTTTTGTTAATTTGGCAACAATTAAAAATATCGCCAAGTTGGCGACATTCCACCAAATTCGTCGCCAAAATCTCGCCAAGCGCTATGGACGGAGAAATAAATTATTCTTACAGCAGATAAATGACTATTGGCGTTCAAATATAAAAGTATTACTCGAAGTATCTTTTTTCATGAATGGAACGAGCTAGATCCACGAGAATGATGTCACCAAATTTATTGCATGGTATTACATATGAAAAGTGAACATGTTTCTCAATAGGAATTTTTTTTTTATTTTATATAACTTTTTGATAATTTTTTTAAAAAAATGAATATCTCGAGAACGGTTCAGGTCAGCGTTCTAAAATTTATGTTAATCGTTTTCTAATGAAAAATTACATAAGAAACGTCTATTTGCGTAACTTGATTAGCGGTTTTGATTTTTTGACGATTTTTTCAAAATTTCACTCGAAAATTTAGGAGGGTTCTGAACATCCGATTGCGTATAAAAACAATAGGCTTCCAGTGTTTACGGATTGTGATTTTTGTACCAAATTTCGTTCGAATCGGTCCATTCGTTCGTCAGTTATCGTCTCCACAGACTAACTGACACACACACACACACAGACATCACTTCAAAAATGTTTTATTCGTGGTCAGGGATGCTTGAAACGTGCTCTCCCGTCGAAAACTCGAATTCGAATTTTCGACCCCGTCACAATACTTTCCTTATACATTATGTATATAAGGAATGTAAAAATCACTGTTACAATCTTTATTCTTTTACAGTTGTCTTCAAAAAAATAACTTTTTGATCAGTTACTATCCCGACATACATAGTATAGTGAAAATATAAAATATTCACTTAAACTGCTGTTTTAAATAATCTCAATTAATGTATGATTTTAGTATATGATTAAATACATCAACTGGTTGCGAGGACAAAATAGAGCCATTTTCGCCAGGTACAGGAGACAGGGTAATCACTACGGCAAAGGCGGGAAAAATTCTATCCACAAAAATCAGAAAATTTTCAACCTTTGCAGTAAAAAGTGAAGAGGACAGCAGAAAATTACGAAAAACTTCATTCAAAACGCAGTAAAATGATACCATTTATGCAGTTTTCTGCTCTTTGTTTCACTCGATTTTCGTTTTTCCGTTTAATTATTTTCTCGAAATTAACAACGCCTATCTTCCTGGATCACTGGAGCATGTATCCATGGACGTAATATATAAGGAGTTAAAACTCCATACTGAGAAAATGACAATATCAATTGAGACAATAATTCAGGTGGCGCTGCAATACGATAAGCGCCCCTGCATTATATGCATTTCTATAGTAAAAAGCTTAGAATATTGATTTAAAGTCTCAATTTTATAGAAATAAATTAGTGGCGCAATGCAAATTAGAACAGAAGCAAATAAAAAAAATTCCTACGTATTCAAAATTCTTTTACCTTTCAATTTATTTTTATCTGCCTATATTCTGAACTCTGTCCTACAACTCTGAATAAATACTGACTAATTTTATTGATAATTAGGGAATCTTAATTTTAAAATAATTAAAAATAACATACACTCAATACTATGCTTCTCTATGGTGTTAAATGGAAACAAAGGGCGCTTTACTAACACTAGCGACACCTACATAATTCTCAAAGCATTATGGCATTTTCAAGCATTTCATCCATAGGAGTTTTATCTCCTCCTTCCCTCTAACTCCGTGCATTTGTTTATCTGGTGACAAAAATTTGCCTGCATTTCTGCAGTGCTGATCTTGTTTGTCTTCCACACGAAAAAGACTCTCCCTTTGTCCTTCAAACAGGTTGATGGAATTAAGCAAATGAAGTATTTTGATTTTCAGCATAGGACGTTCAGTATGACGAAGTAAAAAGTTAAAATTTGAGTTTTTGACGGACTTGCACGTTTTGATGAGCATATGTGAACTCAAATTGAACGTTATTTAGGTGATGTTTGATTTAAACCAATTTAGTTTTATATGGAACACATTTTTATCAACATTTCTTACGTTTCTATTTTGCAGAAAAGAAAAAAAAAATCTGATGTGTATAACACATGGCTTTGCCTACATATTAATGATTTTCGATATTTTGGAAGAACAAAAATAATACAAATCAAAGCTTTCGGATATCCATACCTTGCTGAAAATGTATAGACCCATTGTAGTTAGTTATCAACTAACATAAACGCACCCAGTTTCACACCCCACTGGGTTCCAGTCTAAATTGGGTGGCTCTTCCCGGCCGCCCAAACAGTTAGTTACCTTACTCCTTTTTGGTAGGTCGGACGGTCTGGGTCTCAACAACATCAACAACACCCAGTTTCACGAAAATCTCTTCTTTCTTTCTAAAGAGATCACGATGCCTATGTGAAAGTAAACATTTTTAAATATCTCGTTAACGGCTTATGTCTAAACAATGGTTGTTTATGGTTAAAAATATTTTAGAATATATTGCTCATTTATTAATGACAAATATATATATATATATATATATATATATATATATATATATATATATATATATATATATTTTAAGATTTATTCCATTTTAGATCAAAAACGCAATAGCTCGAGATCGGGCTGATTGCGTTCTAAATCGAGAACGGTACATGTTTATGTTCTATAATTTACGACATTTGCCGTTTCTAAATAAATCTATATGAAATGGCTATTTTTTTTTTTTTTTTTGTAACATTTTTAGGATAATTATTATTATTTTTATTAAATATTTTCACAATTTTTGAAAATTAAGAAATTTTGAAAAAATCGAGGGCCTCGAGTTCGAAAATGTATTGACCACTGATGTTTATTCGGGAAAATAATCGAAGCAAAATTTTATTCGATTCTTTTTCAGTTTGCCGAAAGATGTCCCGTTCACAGACTCATAGACGTGCATGGAGACGGAATGCCGAACACACAGATTGTAGAATCATTAAAAAATCGTTGATTCATACTCAGGAATGTTCGCATGTATAAGATTCATAGAAATCCAAGAGTCGAATTTTTAACCCCGTCACATTACCTTTATATATACGTGATGATTTACAAAAGGGTCTAGTATCCGTAAAATTTCAAAATCGGGTTAAACGGTTTGTTAAAGCAACATTTAAACCATTGGTTTTCAGGGGATAGAAAAACGTTATTTTCCAACCCTGGTTGATAGAAATATATTTAATTTCTTGGAATTGGCAACATTGAGAACATAATGAAGTCGTTTCCCGTATTTAAGAAGCATGCGATTACCTAAATCGACTTAAAACTAAATATGGCGCGGTTGTCGGTATAATGGCAATGTACAACGTTATCTAAGAAGAAAAATTACCGGCAACTTACCAAAAAATTACCAACAACAAAATTCCCATCACATATATTATGTATTCAAGGGAAAGCAAAAAGATGCAAAAGCATTTAAATGTCAGGCCTTACTTACTAGACTGAAAGATGTTATGATCACAATAAAGAGGATCAACAGCTACACCTTCATGCCACCTTCACGCATTTCTTTTCATGGGAACTTTTAGACTATCCGCACCCCCGCCTGAGGTTGCTCCGAACCCACCCAAGGTGAACAACGCCCAAGAACATTGGGCGCGGTTCAAAGTGTAAAATTTATTCCTTCCACAATTTTTCATGCGCAGCAGAATCCGGTGTTCACGCAAAGCGTTATCCGGGAAAGAAAATAAGGGGGCATTTAAAACCCCTCCCCATGCCCTTCCCATCAGCCTAAAAGTATTAAGTTGCTGAAGTTTTATGGTTTAAAATTTTACGTTAAGAAATAGGGTGGATTTTAAAGGTACATTGTGTCAATACATGAGTTAATAATATATGTGATGTGTGTAATGCAGTGCATGATTTTTACCACATAATGCGACAAATTTGCTTCTTTCACTCCAAAAAACATGTACACAATTCACGGCTTGAAATTTGATGGTTTTCTTGGAGACATCATGCAAAACTAACAAAGTAAGAAACTTTGCAATTGCAAGTATATGTCTGGAATTCATATAAAACACGTTACCATCTTTTTCTAACATTCTATTTAGTAACTGAGCAACTCTTACCACTCGAAATCATTTTTCTTGTCCGCTTTTATTAGCGAACGTCTTAAAGCATATCTGCTTCTGTCAGGGATATTGCTTTGAACATTAGCTCATTCCGACATAAATTGATAAGAGCCAGATCCCCTTTGCCTTGTCTGATAAATATGTCGGATAAAAAACAACTGTAACAGGAAATCAAATTCCCTACAGGTAGCTAAATTGTGTTCTAAGTTTTTATTGTTCAAATTATTTTTATCTATTGCCAGCTTCTTGACAGGCAGGCAGTCACACAGGGCGTGAATCAATATAATTTCAACTAATTAATTCAACAATTTAAATTGCCATGCTGATCTCGGATAGTTCAAATGATTGAGCATTCGTGTTGCAATTCAGGTTTTCATGGATTACACCAACCATGCGCAAACTTATTAAGTCCCATACCCCTTTAAAGTTATTCAAAACTTCGCCTCCCCTGGCCCCCTCCACCAACTTAATAAGTCACTTGGCCATTGCAGCCTGTGTTCAATCTTTATGAACTTATAATAAATACTTAACCTCATGGCATACTTGGTCAACTAATAATAAATACTTGGCCATTGCGCTCTGGCAGTCTGAGCTCAAACTATATGAAATTATAATAAATACTCGGCCACATGCTTGATCAACTTTTGTTTGGAATAGCAAATCAACTCGCAAAGAACCTTGCTATCCCAACCGGGGATCTAACCACGGATCTTCGTACTGGTCAGCCGACACTCTGCCGTTGGTCAATTGGGACGAAATTACAAGCTTTTATTGTCAAAGTGGACTTTGCATTATTCACTCTCTCCTTTGCATTCTCCTCCATTTTTTCATAGTTGTAGGATAGAGTGCAGAATATAGGGAGATGAAAATAAATTGAAAGGTAAAATAATTTTGAATACGGTGGAATATTTTTTATAGTTTCAGTTCTACTCTTCAGTGCGCTAATAATTTATTTTTACAAAATGGGTAGTTTATATAACTATTTTAGGCCTTTCGCCATAGAAATGCATACAATATAGGGCTACTTAACTTATCTCAGCGCCACCTGAATTATTGTCTCAAACGATATTGTCGTTTCCTTTATATGAAGTTTTAACTCCTTACTTTTACCTCCATGGTTATGATCCAAAAATACGCTTGGAAAATTCTCAACGTTGGCGTGCGGTTGGCAGGCTTGAGGCGGGACGAAACAGCCCATTAAGGAAATCACCAATTTATTTTCTGTGGATCACTCTGTTATTTATAGAAACAATTCTAAACAAGTGTGACAAGGACGGGGTAGGACAGTAGTTAAAAGGTGACGTGTTGCAAACTGCATAGTGTAGTACAGTGCATGTAGATGTAGTAAAACCATACTGGAAGAGTGTGGCAAAAACACCACAAAGTCCGACGTCCCATTTTGGCCACATATCGGGAGATAATAGACATCCGGCGTCTTTACATATTTTGAGCACGTCATTTCACTTCCACTGCAGGATGAAAACGAGAAAGAACAAGGGTTAATAACGAGGGACGATCAGCAAGCGGGCCGATCGCTATCAAGGAAGAAATCATTATAATTTTAAGTTATTGTCGAGTCACGCTACAATGGCGGGGGAAAAAAAGCGTTTCTTCATTCCTTGTGGCAGTTGTTAGCTATTGTTGTTTAGAGGGAAAAAGTCGCATCGCTGTCATAAACATCTTTAAGTATTTTGCAGTAGTATGTGGAATTGTAGGGATTTGGAATTTATTTGGAAGAATTTCAAACGATTGGATCGTAAGAAAGGCCGGTAAATACATCAAAATGTAACCACAGAGATAACATATATCGAGTTATAGATGGAGCTTGAATTAAGGTGATTATTCGTCCTCGATTTTCGTGAATAATCCTCTAAACATGACGCGTTTCAGATTATTGTTGCCACCGATTTCTTCTTAAAATTTATATATATATATATATATAAAATAAAAATAATAATAATATAATGCCGAAACCGCTGTTTCAATATTAAAATTAAAA
The DNA here is from genome assembly GCA_951213105.1 of Amaurobius ferox. Lineage (NCBI taxonomy): Eukaryota > Metazoa > Arthropoda > Arachnida > Araneae > Amaurobiidae > Amaurobius > Amaurobius ferox. The sequence goes on along the minus strand of OX578140.1, from coordinate 94,316,487 downwards.
CTATAAAATGTCTGCTAATCCATACTGAGAACCAACCCCCAGCTGGAGCATTCGACCCTCGGCTGTGTTCAGTGATGAGCGAGACATCAAAGTGATTGGAGGACAGGTTTCTGGCAGTTATTTTGTTATTTTCGTAGTGTTGAACTTCTTTCTATGCACTAAGCGTGTTTACTGTGTAATTGAATAAAAGAAAAGTTTATAAGTAATTTTGTATATTTTAAGATAACTACGTACTTGTTATTTTAGAATTATGAGTTGAAAAAAAAAAGCGAAGGACTAGCTTCAGCGAATATCATTATGAGCTCCATTTTCATTTATTTGTGCAGTTAACAATAAAAGCAGGGTGTGCAGCTCGACATTTTCTATAAATAGTGTGTGTGTGTGTGTGTAGGGGGGGGGGTCATAATGGGCTGGCTGAGATCCATCCGAAGAATCTTATATAGTCCCATCAAAGGATTTATCTTCTATCAGGAGGGGAGATGGGTCATCTAAAAGATACAGTTCCCGTGTCTAAGGAAATTCCAAGAAAAAAATGGTCACCTTAGTTTATTTAAATCAGTGATACTCAATCTGGTTCCTACCGCCCACTAGCGGACGATTCAATCTTTCATGGTGGGCGGTAGGGGTTTTGTCTGAATATTTCGAAAAGAGGAGACCTCCGTTTGTTCCTTACGAAAATTGAACCAGATATCAAATTTTTTGTCTCGCAGCATCAGCCTCAAGGATCTCATTAATAATTAATTAAAGGTAATTTCAATAGACTTTATACTTTTATATTTAATTTTCTTTTTCTTCAATTTAAGCAGCTTCCGCACTAGTAGGCGCTATATCGATGGATATGCAGAAATGCAGCATCCAATTAAATTTTCTGTGTATTATAAACATATACAAAGTATAAAAAAAGGATAAATTTAACTAGATATTTTTACTAGATCTCTACTCAAAAATTACAAGTACTTTGCAGTTGCGCTAGATTAAGTTACTGCGGAACCGGTGGGCGGTTAGAAAATTTTACTACCAACAAAGATACAAAAGTGGGTGGTAGGTATAAAAAAGTTGACTACACTTGGTCTAAATGACATGTCAGCAGTAACAGCAACAGACTATAAAATATTCTGCAACCTTTGCTCATTTTTTTCAGCTACTTTGTTGATAATTTCTCCAAACTGATAAGAAAAACCACAATTACAGACGTTCATGAAAAGCTTCATTTCTGAAATATTCAGCTAATTATCGTCCGCCGAAGCGTTATTTTTGTATATATATATATATATATATATATATATATATATATATATATATAATCATAATTATCAGGAACCTTACTCCCTATTATGGACAGCTGATTCCCTGAAACTTTCAGCAACATGCTTACAAATGTTTTACGACAATAGTAATAGACTGCCCTATCTGAGATTCTATCTACCTCTGTGGTTAGCAATTTATTTCTCTTTCCTTTAACACTAAAACGACAAAATTTGACATCAAATGAGCTGAAGGAAAGACAAACACTCCTGGCGGTATATGTTTAATGATTTTACTTTGTTTACATTTTTGCAAATGTGTGCCAACAGTTTACTTTTTCCTGTCACGGTAATTTCCCATTATCTGAGGGAATTATCATCCGCGACGCTTAGACCATCAAAGCAGCAATCAGCAAATACTTATTCAACAGTTGTAGTTTGACAGCTTGAACTTACAATAATTGGTCTTAGAAATTACGTTTTATTAGCTTGTTCTACTTTGATCGAAACACTAGGGTCACTAAAATGAACAATTGATGATGTCTTGAATATGACTTTTACAATTTTTCTTTTCTTCCTTTATTGCGTGCAATTTACTTTTGTTGCTTTTAAAATAACGAAAACATGCAATACAGGTAAAAAGTGTAAGTTTGTTTTATATTCTGATACTAATTATACAAATCTAATGTGAGCTGCACATGACTTTTCTTGCATGGAATTTTCTTCTTATACAGCGAAAAAATGATGTACAAAATCCAAGGTATAATTGTTTTTAGAGTTGAGTTAAACATTTGGCATCTTTTCTACGGGACAATACGTAAAACTATTTTGAAGAACCCTATTAACTTATATTTCGCGCCAATTTAACTTGATAATTATGAATATTGATAGCTTCAGCAATAGTCCATATATTTCAAGATGTTAATAATTAATGACTTAATTGGCATCATTTCTATAATTTTGGTGATATTTTGGTCAGTATGGCACCGTTTGCGATATTTAGTTAAATTAGTCGCCAAGTTAACCAAATGTATCACCAAGCGTTACAGAGAGACGGATAGAAAGGCGTTATATGCCTATCGGAAATTTGTAAGTTATCAAAATACAAAACTATTACACAAAGTATCATCTACCGCGAATAGAATGAACTAGATCCACGAGAATGGTGTTGATGCAATTTATCGCGTAATATAGAAAAGTGAACATATTTCAAGATAATTAATACTTTTTAATTTTATGTAATGTTTTTTATACATTTATTTCAAAAACGTGTAATATCTGGAGAACGGTTCCAGCCTTTTAAAGTTTGTGTCATTTGTTTTAAATAAAAAAAAAATTACATAAGAAATGATTATTTATGTAATATTATTGAAAGTTCTGATTTTTTCAAAATTTTATTTGAAAATTTGAAGGTCTTTCGAATATTCGATAACTTTTAAAATCAAAATAGTGTCATATAGTCCTTCCAATTCTAATACTCGTACCAAATTTCGTTAGAAACGCTTTATTTGCTCGTGAGATATCGCATCCCCCCCCCCCACACACACATCACCACTACCACCACACACACACTCCCATACTAACATGCACACATTAACATTAGAACGACGGAAGCGGTCATTTTGACAGCATAATTGCTTTGAGAAACTATTCCTCCAAAACGGCTAATCCCAACCCATTGAATTTTTTTGACTTTTCTTATTTTCTTAAAGTTATTGAAAACACAGAAAAAAAAAATTATTTTAGGTTTTATAATAAGAGAATAAATCTTCCTAGAACGACCGCGGTGGTCAAATGATCCGCATACTGTGCGATCCGCGTACTGTGCGACCAAGCAGCATCCCTTGCGGAAAGGTAGCGAAAAGTAACAAACGTTGCCAGTGCTCGTTTGCCGTAATAAAGCACAAGATTTGCGTCCATCATGCGATAAGCTCACCTGTGGAAAATGCTAAGAATGGTGCATCAAGAACGCTTATTGAAAAAAATGTGTCAAAGAAACATCCAAAATGCAGTAACTATGATGTCCTGGTTTTGAATTAAAGGTATGTTGTATTTTTTCTCTATGGCGGTCAAATTGACCGCTGCCCGTCGTTCTAGGTAGTTCAAAATATCCGTCGTTCTAGTGTTAACATACACACACACACATTAATATAAAGACATCACCTTAAAAACGTTCGATTCGAGTTCAGGGATACTTGAAAAGTGCTCTCCCATGGGAAACTTGAATTCAAATTTTCGACCCCGTCACAATACTTTCCTTATAATAAAAGTGGATCTTCCTTAACCCATTCCGGACAGTCAACGCGCCCACGCGTCGATTGTTAACTTGTATTCAAGACTGCCGCCCGGAAAGGGTTAATATCTCGAATTTCGAATGATTGAATGAGAAATTCGAGTGGGAATGCAGAGTCACACTTCAGATATTTTGAAGTGACTTCAAACGATGATTTTGAGTGTAGTGTCAAATCAGAATTTCTTGTTTTTATAATTTCATTTGAAGTTATAAATTATCATGTTAAATTTGATGAGTACTTTGAAATTCAAAATTGAAGACATTCGTATTCAAAATTGAAGACAGTCATATTCAAGACATCATGAAATCTTCATTTTTGTGAACCTAGTGTTTCGATAATCTCGGGAAAATCAATTATTTTCCGAAATGATAAGTTGTCAGGTTTACCCCTTGTAAATCGGGATCACGTTTGTTGATTGTTTACACGAATCTTAAAAGACCGAAAGACTTAGTTCGTCGCAGCTCAAGCCCAACAATCTGAACCCAAGAAATCCGAAAACTTGAGGATCCGGACATTTTTAGGTACGTGATTTATTTTGAAGATGAATAATTAACTTTTCATAAAAAACTTTCCATTTGTGAAAAATAATTTAGTGTATAAATATTTTAGTATGTTGAAAGTAACTTCAAGAATTAATCAGCAGATTTTGTAGAGGGAAAATTATTCTTCATTTTTTGACAATTATTTAGTTCATTTTCTATTAAAATGTTGGCATTAGTACATTTTTTGTTCGTTTTTGAAAAGTATGTGTATGTTTCTATTAAGTCAATCGTTTTATGAATAGTGTATTTTTCTATTACAATGTTCTTTTATATGAATAATGTGTTTATTTATTAAATTGTTCGTTTTTTATGAATAGTGTATTTTTCTATTACGATGATCGTTTTTATGAATAATGTATATTCCTAATTCATTATATATATATATATATATATATATATATATATATATATATATATATATATATATATATATATATATATATATATATATATATATATATATATATAGATCATAGAATGGCATGGTCGCAGGTGAAGTGGTTATGCGTTAGAGGGCGCTTTCTATTCCTCCACACACATGCAGTCCTGCGCAACGCAAAAACAGGACTGGCATGAAACATCGAAACAAAGCTTTTTTTTAGGACAAAACAAATGTATGACAGCACTCTTTCAGACAGTTGGTGGTGCAAGCGAGAAAACATTCCGTGATCGGGAACACGTCTCTTGGGGAAGGACCTTCGATAAAACCCTTACGCTTCCCTGCCATTACCTTTGGCAAGATCGTATATAAAATGCATGTTCGCCTTCTCCACATTGGTATATCGATCGCTAATGAACTAACACGCAAAAACTACCGCTTTTATACGTGTGTCTGAAAGAACGCTCTAGCGCCTAAAAACGCCCTCTAGAGCGTAATTGCTTCACTTGCGACCATGCATTCTATGATGAAAAGTGTTTGTTTCGATGTGTTCTATCACCCCTGAAAGTTTGTTGAATTAGTTTTGAAACACCCTTTATAAATATTGAGTTTGTCTATTAAAATGTTCGTTTTTATGAATAGTGCATTTTTCTATAAAATTGTTAGTTTTTATGAATAATGCATTTTTCTAATAAAGTGTTCATTGCTATGAATGGTGCGTTTTTTCAATTAACATTGCCGTTTTTATGAATGATTTCAAGAATGAAACCCTCTGTATTTCGTAGTGAATAAACTATCTCCAAATCACTGTTTTTTTCTTTATTTTTTTTTAAATTTGAATTTAAAAATTACCATTTGAGAATGCAGACTCTTAATTCCCATAAAGTCTGGATTATCGAATTCCCGTATATCCAATGTTCTTTCTAATATTGAAACGGAAATAGCTATAATGACTTAAGGAAAAATGTCTTTCTGCAGCGATCTAACAGCGCTATAACGCAGAAGAACATCTACATAATGGTTCTCAGACAAGTCCTAATAACAGCTAAGATATTCCTCCTGGAGCAATTTATGTTTCAATTGTAACACTGAGTGAATCCTCGATTTAAGAGGGTCCTGATTATTGTTTTCAACGCCGCCAAAGCGATTCTCGGCATCAAGAGCAATTGACGACTTGTCACGCTGTGTCACAGTTCCAAAGAATTTTCGCAAGACCGATCAGAGAAACCACTCACCACGAATCCTCCCTACAGCCAATTTATGGCAGGAAGGCGGTTCGGAAGTAGAAGTTTTTGTATTTATAACACTATTTTTTGCTTCATAATTCTTTTTTTTTATCGCTGGAATTGCAGATTAGGAGTTCTTATTATTTTTTCCCCCAAGGTCCACAATTTCCATATTGTTCTTGCCTTGAACATAATCAGCATTAACATTAATGCTTTTCAAAGAAAGAATTCCTTCTGGTACGCTGTAAAAAAAAAAAAAGTACTGTTAATTTTACAGTAAAAATTCCTGGCAATTCTGGTGTCAGGATTTTTTGCTGTAAATTTTACAGCATTACTGTAAAATTTTGCGATAATTTTGCTATAAATTTTACAGCGTTTCATACTGTAAATTTTACAAAAAATTGTAATTCCTACGACAATTTTTGCTGTACTTTTTACAGTGTTTTATGCTGTATATTTTACAGTACGCCTTTAAAATTCTATTCAACTTTTTGTTGTATTTTTACGGGCGCATTATATTGTAAATTTTACAAAAAATTGCAATTTCTACGACAATTTTTGCTGCATTTCTTGCAGTGTATATTTTACAGTACTCCTGTAAAATTCTATTGCACTGTTTGCTGTATTTTTTACAGCGTTTTATACTGTAAATTTTACAAAAAATTGTAATTTTTTACAGTGCTTTATACTATATATTTTATATTACTCCTATTACTCCTATGGAAAAGTGCCATATCTCAAGAACGGTGATGTTAACATTATAAATGATTGCCATTCGTTTAAAAAATTACATTTAATCAGTGACGGGGGTAATGGTGGAAAATTTATAATAGTTCTTCATAAGGTTCATAATGAAAAACGAAAATCAGTCGTGTGACCCCCCCCCCCCCCTTCGTAACCCTCCTTTTTGAGATTCAGGCAACTCTTCTGTAAATAATTATATACTTCAAGACGTATAACAGACGCAAATACCCGCCAGTTTGAAAATTAGAGCGTACGAGCTGGCTTGACCCCTAAACCTCCCATGTACAGATTTATGATAAGTGGATTAAGTGGTAGCTTGGGGCCTGGGGCCCCTCAGTCCCTTAGACACAGTTCTGGTGCTGCAAAACTTTTCAACAGTAATCCAGTGGCCCCGAATTTTTTAAAATGGAATAAGGACCAGAGCTGGACCAAAACTTTACATGTAAAGAATTAAAGAATAGATTAACATATCTAACTAATAGGATATAGATTAACATCAAAACTAATAGGATTTCAAACTTTTGATTTTTAAGATCTATTTAATAATATCAAGATCTCAGACCTGTATGATGTAATTTTAGCTCTATACAATGCTTATATTACCAATCTTTCAACTCAAACCTGTTGTATAAATTTTTCTAAACTTCTTCACTTTGTTATTTTCAATAATTATATTTTTCAAGGAAATAAATTATACCTACAAGTCTCAGGAGTTCCACAGGGTGACTGCAGTAGCAGTATGTTAGCTAATTTATATCTTTATCATTATGAACAGTATTTTACATCATTAGATTATACATTATACAGATATGTTGATGATCTGATTTGCTTAGTATATACTGAAAATTGTGTCATAGATATAAATTTCTATCCTGACAATGTGGAATTAATTCCTAATGAAGCTACTATTAGTAAAAATATTAATTTTTGGAATTAAATCTTTTTATTGAACCTTCTAATAGAATTGTTACTAATTTATATGATAAAAAGACTTTTTAATTTTAACATTAATAAAATCTTACCATATAATTCCTGCAACTCGATTCTATGGTTTAGAAATATTATTCTTAATCAGCTTTTTAGAATTTATAGATTATCTAATAAAAAATTTCATGCTTTACATATTGATAATCTAAAAATTACCAGCAATTTATATAAATGTCCCGCCGACGCAGTGGTCGAGTGGTTAAGGCGAGCGTTTCCACAGCAATCGCTCGACCGCCGCGTTGTGGGTTCGAGTCCCACGTAAGGCATGGATATTTGTGTGGTGGGCGCAGTGTGTTCCGCCCCCCCCCCCTCTGGTGCAACGTCCTAGGGCGGCTAAATGGTTCACGTTCTGGCCGCTGACAAAGGCGAATGATGAAAGTCAAGTGCCTGGCCATTTGATTAAAAGAAAAAAAATATGTCCCTCTTATTTTGTAAATGGCATAGTTAAAAAATTTAGATTAGCTGGATTTTCATGAATTCTCTTCATGGTGTTTTATATATTAGCCTGACGTCTCCATACTCTTGTTTTATTATATTTAATTTTAAATCCACTTCTCATTAGTCTTTCTATTATTGTCCCTCTTGATTGTATGTTATCTCTTATACTTGTCTTTTCGCATTACTGTTATTTATTTCTTACGAATGGCAACGGTAGATCATATCTTTTTCCTTTGTGAATGGCAACACTGGTCTCTTCATTCGGTTTATTCCCACTTCATCTCTTCCCATTTCGTCCCTTGCGCTACCCTTTTTTAAAATAGTTGCATTTCATCCCTTATCCAATGTACACCTGTTTCTCACCCTTTCTCCCAACTGAGAAGGGTGCAAATGACTCCCTTAGGGGATGAGTTCCGAAGAGCTCCGAGGAGACCAAATTAAAAATATTGCTTGTACTATAATAATAGTAAATATGTTGTTTGGCGTTATTTAAATATATTTAAATAATTTAGATAGAGTAAATCCTGTCTTGTCAGATATTCCTATGAAATGGATACTTATAATTGTTTTGTAGTACCATGAATATATATGGTTATGTAGTGGTTGTTGTGCAAACCCTTAATTGACGAACAGAATCCAAAACTTTTTAACTTATCACTTTCTCTAGTATTGTAATGTACTCTCTAGTAGCAAAAGTATTATAACTTAGTCAAACATTATAATTCCAATTTTTGACCGCTTTACATGTTTGAATTTCAATATAACGTTTTTAGGGTCATATATTTGTATATATCAGTAAGTGTGTACAGTAGCATAAGCAAAGGGGGGGGGGGGGGTTAAGAGTCATACCTCTTCTTGCTTGAAAAATTACATAAACGAAACTTAGTATTTTCAACATCCCAAGATCCTGGCTATGTGTATGTGTGTGTAAAGGCCTTACAAAAAGCCTTTACACACACATAGACATAGCCAGGACACCTTTACACACACATAGACATACGTGAAGGCCGTGTGTCAAAAATTCAGTTTCACTTTCACCCCACCTTACCTCGAAGAACTTTACAGGTGTAGAACCCGAGCCCGGCCTAGCTATGTTCAAAGACCATTGAATCTCGGCCCGGTCCGGCCCGAAATAATTTATATTCAAATGTGCTAAACTTCTGAATTTGAAAGATTTGAAAAACGCAGAATTTTTTTAAAAACACAACCCACCCGAATTTTATTGGGCTTTGTTGGGTTTTAGTGGGTATTTTCCAGAAACTCTTAAACTTTGATTTCCTCATATATGTTGTACCTAAATTGATCATTTACTAGTGAAAGCTGGGGAACATTTGTGGAAAATGTTGAGTGTAAATTTGTAAAAGTAATTAATAATGTAACTAGTTTTCAAAATTTTCTTCAAACTCAGACCAAGTTCGGGAACTGGAACTTGCGAGCCAAACCAGTAAAAATCTGAAATTTTAGCCCATGCGAGTAATTAAAAAAATATTACATCCGATTTTTTTAGCCATTTTTATACGAAATTCCATATTGAAACTTTTAAATTCAGAAAAGTAAAAAAATAAAGAATTTAGTAGTTATGAAATAATTAAATAATTTAGTAGTTATGAAAAAGAAAACATAATGATAAAATTTTAACATGAAAATGATGAGTTCATATTACTTGATAAAATAACTTAAAAAAATTACCGAAATATTGCGATCAAGATAATTTAGAAATTGCTTATAAATAATTAAACAATAAAACAGAAATTTAAATGAATAAAAAATCACCCAAAGTTATCGCTTAAATTAAAGAAAAATTAGTAGCCTGCAGTCTTAATAATAATAAAAGCAAAATTTTATATCAAATGGTCATTCAACTCAGAAATACAAAAAAATGAAATGCCAATATCAAAAAATTTGAAACAAAGAAAATGACACGCAAAATCGGAAATAATTGGTGATATCAGTAAAAAATAAAACCTGAAAAATTCTAGAATGATCAAGTAGGGAAAGGAATTTAAAATTGCTTCACAAGTATTTAAGTGCTTTAAGGTAAGTGACATTTTTAGGATGTCCTGAAAAGCTGAATAAAACAAATTATAAATCAAGAAACTAGATTTCCTATTGAACATTTTGTCGCTTACTATTTACATTTATCTCTTATATTTACAAATATATTTCGAGTGAAAATAAGAAAAGTGAAGCAAATCATTGCTCGGACAAAAACTGTGATCTTTTCGAAAAAATATTTAAATATTGAAATCATTTTATATAATCATAATGTGCACTATATTTTCCTTTTCAACAAAATAAGTAAAAAAAATTGTTTACATATTTAACTAATAGGTTTGGAGATATAAACGTCCAAAGGATTTATATTTATCGTACAGCTTCGATTAAGATATCTAGTATTTTAAAAATAAAAACTATAATACTGTTCTGGAGTAATATAATCTCATAAAATAAAGCTGCACAATTTAATGTCCAAAGAAAATAATGTTGAGCTTTTTTATCACTTATCAATTATTAATGTTATGACAATTAGCTAATTCTTTAAAATAATATGTCACTCATGGCATTTTTGAAAGAACTCTGAACGTTTCTTTGAGACAGAGGCACATTTGTTTGTAATGAAAAAATGACCTAAATGTCAAAGATATTGTCGAATCGAAAGCAGATTGGGAAATTGCAAGTAAATTATTCTAAATAGAAATGAAAAATGTTTGTTCGGACAATTAGAAAAATATGTCAATGATTGTTAACCATCTTCGTGAGAAAAATTTTCAGGTTGTTCATTTTTCGAGATTTTCATTCTATGTTGTCTTCATTAGCAATATTAACAATAAAAAAAAAATTATGGGACCTACCCATCAGTCATTTTAAATAGGGTGCAGTATACGCGACCTTCATTTTACTACACTAAATATTGAGTTTTGTATAGCGAGAATAGAGAACTTCTTTTTTGGAGCTTTAATTTAATTATTGTAATAGAATGTTTTGAATAACAATGTCATTTAGAATTCTATAGGAATGTGCACCTGATGGTAAATTTTAAGTTTCTTTATGATGTATTTTCAATACGAAAACGGGAATACTGCTAGTTATGTATAAAATAGATATAGACGAACATAGATCTTCTCAAAGGGAAATTATCTTTACTGTATACTTTTTTAACAAAGTAAAGTCATTCCAAATGGAACGGTCGCAAGGGGAACAAATCTCAATCCCTCCGGCGAGGAGGGCTGTGAAGAGAAGAGACTATTGGGGAACGCACACAGTTTCCCCCTCTACCAACAGGTGAGGACCTCAAGGTAATTAGGAGGGGTGCAGACAGGACGAAATGGGAATAACAAGAGACGCAGGATAAAATGGGAAGAGATGAAATGGGACATTACCCTTCATTCTGGGTTCCCGAGATCGATAGGTTCGTGTATTTTTTGAGTTAGATTCCAGGTATCCTTTTTCCTTTTATTTTTTCTTCTTTATGTATGTTGTCCAAGTAGAAATAGTTTATAGATATTATCTATCTATTTCTTCAGAAACATACATTTTTGTGTTTGCTTCTATAGGACACTTGGACTTGAAAAAGAGTTTTGAAGAAGTGAACAAATCCTGATTTAGGCTTAAACCATGTCTACAGCGTTTGTGCTTGGATTTCGTCTGTTTCTCTTTTATCGATTCTATACCATTGTTTTTTTATACTTTTCTTTGACTTGATGATTCGAAATTTGTATTTTTTTCCATTTGCTTGAAGATTTGCTGATTTATACTTTTATTTTGCAAGCTTGTTAGAAAGTTAGGTTTTTCGAGTTACATATATATATATATATATATATATATATATATATCTGTAATGGCAGCTACAACAGTCTGGTGAAGAGACTTTTCAGGTTACCATACGTCTACTTTATTATATGGCACTCGAAAATCATAATTAGTTACATAAGGCCGCGCTTCTCGTAAGCGACTAGTTCTCAAGACATCTCAATGCAGTCTGGGTTGGTTCACACAATGTACAGTTACATCGGAGGGTGGGGGGGGGGGGGGGGGGATATGAAGATATGGGAAACATGCTGTCTCCGCGTTCTTTATGCTTTAAAAATGTGATGGAGAAGGAGTTTCATATGAGAAAGTTTACGCAGAGGTTAAGATTAGTGACCATATATGGTATGGTCGAGGGAAAGTGGAAGTGCTAGCAGACTTTGTTAAGATTAGTGACGGGATAAAATTTAATATAGTTGCAATACGTGCTAGACATGAAATAGGAAATTGGAATAATAATTATGCAAGAAAAGGGCGCGTTATTGGGAAAAGCTAAAAATTTCAGTATCATATCCCCCTCTCCAAAAACAAAGGCTTGGACATGAAGCTGAAATTTTCAAGAACGCCTGTAATTGTGGCTTTCCTTATCAGTTTGACAAAATTATCAACAAAGTAAATGAAAAAAAAAATGAGCAAGGATTACAGAATGTTTTACAGTGTATGGTCCCCAGGACAGTAAATACGATGCTGGGAAACAATCTAGCAGAAATCCGGAGACCAATTTTTTTTAAAGCTAAGTACGAAATTGGCACTTCATATGAGAATTTATGAGTAGTTTCAAGAGTTTCCAAAAGAAATCTGGCGACCTGAATTTTATGAAACTAAGTACACCTGTCCAGAAACCTGAATTTTATGAAACTAAGCACACCTGGTCAGAAACCTGAATTTTATGAAACTAAGTACACCTGGCCAGAAACCTGAATTTTATGAAACTAAGTACACCTGGCCAGAAACCTGAATTTTACGAAACTAAGTACACCTGGCCAGAAACCTGAACTTTAGGAAGCTAAATACACCTGGCCAGGAACCTGAATTTTATGAAACTAAGTACACCTGGCCAGAAACCTGAATTTTATGAAACTAAGTACACCTGGCCAGAAACCTGCATTTTATGAAACTAAGTACACCTGGCCAGAAACCTGAATTTTATGAAACTAAGTACACCTGACCAGAAACCTGAATTTTATGAAACTAAGTACACCTGGCCAGAAACCTCACATGTGGAATTACGATAGGTGGACTAAATGATCGCTTTGAGCCCCCAAGGCAGTACACCTGATGCAAATAAACATTTTAACTCATCTATACACACCTATGCAGACTTTTTTTTTAAACTAACCACAAACCCGACCCTGCACCTAATATGATTACAGCAACATGTTTATAGTACACAGTTTATATAGTTAAGATTAGATAAAATTTGATGCCTGTGACATGCAGTAATAGTCACATTTTATCCAATCTTAACTTTGATATAGCATATATACAGAACAACGCTGAATTTTAACTTTATTAGGTTAATTAAGTTTTTTAGTAAAACTATATCTTCTCAGTTGTATTCACAATTTACAAGGCATTCATAGGGGGAGGGAGAAGAAGGTTCAAGAGGGAATTCATTGAGAAAGTTAAAAACGCCCCCAACTGACAGAGGATTTGCTTACAAATGAATGCCCTATGGATTATAAGATTATTTACCACACCTTTCCCACGCCCCATTATACAACTGCGCTAAAAAGGGGGAGTGTTCGATTCATGCCTCAATTCACCTCATCTGCTCAAATTCCCCACAAAGACCTTTGAACTTCGCCGAATAGTTCAAAATCCATTAAAAATGGTTCGATTTTAAATTTCTTTGAAAAAAGTCACTTTACATATTGACCACTGATTAGAAATAAAATGTCCCAAAATCGGAGTGGTGCTCTTTTAAATACTTTGACTCAAAAAGAGAGTTTCGTTGCAATTATATTTCAAGAATACTACAATATTTCAGACTTTTAAAGTTTTTCCAAATTTATTGAAAATTACAAACACAAATCGACAAAGCCCTTGTTTTATCTGAGGAGCATGCACTGATTAACATAATTGAATTTGGTGGTTTGTTAATAATTAATACAAACTACTTTGAAAATGTTGATATCAATATTATAGCATCCATATGCGTTTATATTACAGATCGCACGAAGTTCTACCATTGTAGTTCAACTTCATTTTGCTTCCCTTGTATAAGAAAAGGCTTACATAAAAGGCTTATATCAGATCACTCTATATCAGAATTAAGATTGATCATACAGAGATTTCTTTCTGAAGTAGCTTTGTTTTGAAAACAGGTTTACAAGGATCGTCCACTTAAAATGACTTCCTAAACCACTTTGTTTTCCCTATGCGATGTTATTAATAAAAAAAATTCTGAATAGGAGCAACAGCAAATCCTCTACTTAAACGACAAAATGAGATCGAAACGCAGACGCAGACCAATAAAAATAAAGCCGTTCGTTCGCCTGATCATATCATAGTATTTAAAGTCCGAAAGCGAATGTTATAATTACAACCCTTAAATCCCTTTTAGCTAGAAATAGCTGTCTGTCTAGTCTAACAAATTACTGTTATACAAGGATTGCGTCATTCTCATTATGACGTACGGTTCCTAAGTCTGGGGTAAGGCTCTTATATTTAGGAGACTTAGTTCGGGGTAGTACTCCTATATTTAGGAACCTTAGTCTGGGGTAAGACTCCTATATTTAGAAACCTTAGTCTGAGGTAAGACTCCTATATTTAGAAACCTTAGACTCCTATATTTAGGAGCCTTAGTCCAGGGTATAACTCCTATATTTAGGAGCCTTAGTCTGGGGTACCGTTGCCGAAAGTCACCTATGAAAACTACGAATTATCCCGTGCTTAGCTCTTCATTCAATTTTAAACGCTCCTCCATGTATTAAACTCGAGGTCATCCCCAAAGATCTCATTGAATCGCATCCTTAGCATTTGGATATAGCGGTGCAACTCGCCTACGTCTAAGTAGATCATTGCTCTCTAAACTCCTACTTTCAAAAATCTCTATTTCTACCCCTTTTTACTTTCTCTGCAATACATGGTAGTGTATAGGGAAAATATGGGAATCGTGCCGAATTCGACGGAGCTACACGTTTTGGGACCTCTAGAACTATTCTTAGCGTGAAGTCTGTGTGTGTGTCAGTCTGCGAACTCTTAACTAAAAAACTGACTAAATTTCATAAAATTTGATAGATAAATTACTTGTGTGTTACCCTGGTGCTGATTAGTTTTTGGTACGATTCGAGATAAAATAACCAGCCTTTTTTGCGAAATAGCCCGCAAAAATTGTCTGTATCCACTCTAACTGAAAAACTAATAAATCAAATTTCACAAAATTTGGTAGATAAGGCACTTGTGGGTTACCCTGGTGCTGATTAGATTTTGGCACGATTTGGAAAAAAAAACCCTGCCCTTTTTTTTTGCGAAATAGCCGGCAAAAATTATTAAAATCTGAAATAAAAATCTACGTATGCTCAAGTATATCCATTAAATGCTTATTTTACACGCAATGTTTAACGATGAAAAGAATAAGACCATCCCCAGTACAGTAGGACTAGCCGTTCTCGAGATATTTTAGTATTTTTCGCAGTTTTGCCACGCCACCTTTGAAAATAAACCCAATTACCAAATTGAATTAAATGTGCAAATTCTGTATAATTTAAAATTATTTTGTGCAATTAAACTCTATTTAATGAATTATTGAAGAAATTAAAAGAACATGAATATGAGTTTGCAGGGAAAGTCATGTGCTGTCGCTCAAAAAAAAAAAAAAAAAAAAAAAAAAAAAAACCCCCGAAAACCTGGATCTTTCATAGTATTTAAAGAATGAAAAAAAATTTGAATCTAAATTTGAAAAAAGAAGATATTATAGGTAGAGATCAGACAGATTGAACTGCCATGATCAATTTATATTAAAAATATTTTAATTTTAAATAATTTAAATTTCACAGCACTTTTGTTTATTTTTAATAATTCATTTACTGGATTTTTTTTTTTTTTTGAAATGAAAAATTTTGTGCAAATAAATTTTTGTGCGGGTGCAACCACTTTCTACATTTGTGCAAATAAATTTTTGTGCGGGTGCAAACGCTTTCTACATTTGCACAGGGGTGGATTCAAAAGTTTACCTCACACAGACAACCCTTCACCTTCCTGCTCCGTGGGGTAGTTTTTTTTTTTTTTTAATAAGTTTATCGCTGGATATTTAATGTTTAATGAAAGGCGAAATAATAATGATTTATTGTATTCAATGCACATACATTTGTAATTGAAAGAATTTTTAAATTTCAATTAACACACAAATTTCAATTATGGGTTTTCATTTTTGTTTTCAACGAGTCTTTGCACCTTGTGATACATCACGACTGTATGGCACTTTGTACTTTAAACTGTATGGCAAATGACCGCCATTTTTTTTTTTTTAAATCGTTGTTCTAGAAAGTTATATGCTATAATAATACTATGTAATCGCACTTGTGCGCACTCCTAAAGTCAGGCCAACGACCGTACCGTGCTGAAAACACCGGTTCTCGTTAGATCACCGAAGTCAGGCAGCATCGGGCGCGGTTAGTACTTGGGTGGGTGACCACCTGGGAACACCGCGTGTTGTTGGCTCTTTTCGGGCGCGGCAGCCCAGTGGTTAGCGCGCGATTCTCGCCGCTGCCAGAACTGCCGCCGTGTTCATGCGGAGTACGATCACGTTAAACATGTGGGTCCGTAAGTCCTTCCGAGAGGTTGGTGGTAGGGGAAGGAGGGTACGGTCCCTGTGGATGCCTCCCCCACTGGGTTCCGGTCTAAATTGGGTGGCACTTCCCGGCCGTCCAAACAGTTACCTTACACCTTTCTGGTAGGTCGGACGGTCTGGGTCTCAACAACAACAACACTCCTAAAGTCAGACGTAACAAAAAGTGTACAGATTCTTAAAACGTAGTTTAAAATCAGCCCCCCCCCCCCCCCTGCTTGGATGGGCAAAAAATTTTTATTCGAAATAGAAATGTGACTGCCAATGTTGCCTTTGCAGTAATCCGGCTTTACATTTGTACACTGCAAATCTAGAAAATGGTGGTGGAACTGGCCCACAGTCTACCTTAGAAATTACTAAAGTGTCATTTAACACTCAATGAACTGGAATGTGTCAAATGTAGAAGCCTTCCTAAACGGAATAATCCAAGACGATACGCCATTCATAGATAATCCTCTTAGATGGAAATGGAACACAATGAATACCACTGCTATTGTTCGGTTAGTACTTTGGACTTCAAAATTGTCATGGAAACTATCTTTTCGACAACTGCATTTTATCACACACCCCAACATAACTGGTTTAAGTGGATACAAATGTTTGAACTCAATGAGCAGATACAATGCAGTTGTCGAAAGTTATATAACTAACACATATTTTCTGCTCGATAAGCTTTACATGTTCATTGTGCTTCACACAATCTCCCCCCTCCCCTCCCCCTTCCAAAACATTCATTTCAATATTATGCAAAATAATTAGCAGGATAAAACTTCCACATTATTCCTTATTTTTATTGGCACGATTTACGAATCCTGACACAATAACGGAACTGGCCCTTCTTTAATACGGTGACTATGTCCTGTCCTATTAGACCGTCATTAAGATATTTGTGAATATGCACTTCTCTTGGCTCACTTCTATACCTTGCTCTTGCAATTTGGTATAGAAGAGAGCATAGGCACAGGCATAGGCGCCGACTAGAAAAATTATTAGGGGTTCCGGAAATTTTAAATCCAATGATCCATGCATTTTGCAAAGGATTTAAGTCTAATTTAAACTTTATTCAATCAGATTATCTGGCACAATAAGACGTCTGAAATGTTAAAATGAAGAAAATTGTAGTTAAGTACACAAACATATTTTTTCTCCCTAAATAATTGTTTATTTCATTTATTTTGATTTTGGAGGCGTAACATTATTATATACAATATACATATACTGTGAATTTCCAACTCAATTATCTTTATTAACAACAACAAAAAAAATTAATTTATTTCTAGGTATTGTTAAGTTAAAACTGTCAAAAAAATTTCTTTTTAAATTATTAAATTATTTCAGAGTTAAAATTTTGTATTCAAAATACAATAAACAGTCTGGGGGTAAATTTCTACACACCACTTTATATATAGTAAACAGGGAATGAATAATGAAAACTTGAAGAATTGATAACAAAATTGATGCATATCCGTACATTTTCTCCACTAAATACGCATAACAATTTTAGGGATTCGAGGAACTCACAACAAAATTATTGAGGGGGTTCAAAAGGTGTATCGAACTCACGAAGTCGGCGCCCCTGCGCATAGAACTCTTTGCAGACTGAACTAAATTCCGAAGAAATCTGAAGTCGACTGAGTGATATGTAGGACTCATTTTTTCAATTTTGTGAACAGCTGTGGGAACCCATAGATGTCCCCATAATTGCGGAGTTTTTAATTGCTTGCAGTCATTTCAGATATCAGCCATTCCATGCTGACGAGCGCATAAGCGCGAAACCGGTCCATGGATGCTGTTATTTACAATGGGAGTGTATTCCAAATTGAAGAGAATGCTAACGAACCCAGCCAGCTCACCGATGCCGGTTGTTACACTAAGAGCGCGAATTCTATAAAAATGTTTTTTTAAGGCTTTATCAAACTGCGGAGAAGCCAGAACCCAGAAATCTTTTGAATCTTAAAAAGACAGTTTTGAGTCGAGGGTGGCAACACTTACAGAAACCAGTCATTCTTCTTCTTGCAAAATTTATTTGTTGTAACTCTTCGGGTTCCTGTTAGAGCCTCTCGACATCAAGCATATGGGAAAGAACACTTGAAGAGTTGTTACTCCACATCGTAGAATTTTCGCAAGATTGAACAGAACAACCGTCAGATCTTGCAGACGACTTATGGCAGGAAAGCGCTCATAGGGGGACCTTTCAAAAATGAAAAAAAAAGGAGAACGAAATCCAAGCTGTAGCCAACCATCCCATTTCCCAACGTGGCTATCAAATAGAGACTCTCCTTGTGGTCCTCGCTCGCAAACTCCCTTTTTTTACGTCTTTATTTTTTCGCCAGATAATTTCTGCCGCAATTTTTTCTTCCATCCTTCCAAGAGCCATCCAAGCAGTCAGTCCTCCTAGTAATCAGTCACACAACTCGTGCTGCGGGGTAAAAAGCAGTCACGTGACAGCCAGAGGAGGGGGGGGGGGGGAAGAGGAATTTTTTTTTAAATCCCCTCCTGTTTTTTTCCCACTGCAAAAGCTATCCAAGCCGCGGTTGAGATGAATCCCAGGTTTGGCGACGTATCGCTTTAAAAGTGTATTCCTCTAGGTCTACAAAGTTTGTTTCTGATCGGAAGGTAAATGTATTAGTTAAACGTAGAAAGAACAGTTTGGATTTGCTTGTATTAGAATAAAACATATTTTTTTTTCTCCCTAGGAAAATTTCGTACTGCAAAAGAGCAAGCAACTCACAAATTAGAAGGGGGAGGGGTGGGTCGCTTAACTAGAAAATTTTAAAAATTTCAAAGTTCAAAATATGGCTATTTTAGCAATTTTATAAAATGCCCTACATTTTACATTTCTGGGGGAGGAGGAGGTGGTAATATTGCCCTTCCTTAGGCTTAATGAAATCTTAGCTCTAATGTAGAATTGTCCAATTGGTTGTCCCCAAACAAGGATAATGCTTAGATAACATATTTAAACTTAACTAAATTGCTAAAATGTATTTTAAAAAATGAACAAATACTGATAGTTAATGAAATACGTAACTGTAATAAAATGAGATGCGTAAATATTACTGAAACCATTTTTAACGACAGCAAAAATATTTTAATCGAAAATGTTACTCTGCATTTATTTGAGTTGAAAAGCGTTAAATCACAAAAAATTAGAATGAGAAAGATGTTAAATATGTTTATTTCATTGAATTTTTTTTCTATTTGAAGATAAATCGTTAATTCGTATACGTATTGTGCACTTTTCACCAAATAGAAAGGCTCGGTTTTTCAAACCGAACTCTTCAATTTTAATAGACCATTATTAACTTGCCATTAAATTAAACACATTTAATTTTTATGAAAAAAATATATCCGCTAAAACCTAGCAGTAACACTGAAAACAAAATGTAAAAACACGTTGTTTTTTCACACTGCTCAAATTCCACTTTCGTACTGCACAAATTATTTTCGTTCTGCTCAAATTGTGCGCTAGTGCACGTTAAAAAAATATATATAACTTGTAATGAAAGCGGATATAAATGCAAAAAATAAAGGAGCTAATGACATAGGTACTAGATTTGTTTTAATCTTATCGCTGAAACGTTTTAACTTTTTTTAAAGTCAGTGTTGAATTGTCAGAATTGAATTGTTTTTTAGATAATTAATGGAGGTGTCAGGATTTCTTTAAGGTAGTAGTAAATCTGGGAATTTATTCCAGAAATCTCACTCACAGGTATAGTAGCTAGAAACGCGGAGATAAGCTTGGACAAATAGATGGTTGAACCTACATATTGTTTAGTTCATCATTCTGCGTAACCCCGGGGTAAACTATTTTACAGGAGTTTCGCAACGTGTAAATTTTCGACAAATTTTTTTTTTTCTAAATGCATAATTTGGACCACAATAGACTTTTCTCCTTTTAGGGTTCTGCCATCAAATTGAATTATTGAATTTCGAAAGAGTTTCGCGACCGAAAATGTTTATAAAACACTGATTTAGTCAATTCAAAAACTTGTTACGAGGGACTTTAATTGGGCTCACATTCTAAAAAGATTAAATTTAGTTTTTACTAAAAACGATTTATTATATGTCTTGTCAAAAATATAGATCAACGTTTATATGTCACATTTATTATAATCATTCAATACAAAGAGTAAAAACAATGAATTTTTATTTTAAAACTCACGCTGGAGATTTTATGTATTTTAGGTTAAACATTTATTAGTAGGTGCAGGTAAAATGTAAAATTATCCATAAATTATTTATTTTTATTTCATAGATAGAATTTATCAAATACATATCAAATAAATGTAATTGCTTCTATTATATTAATTTTTTTGAATAGGCTCTTTCATTACATGCAAAGACAAAATTATTTTAGAAATGCAGCCGACACAAAATTTTTTCAAAAAGTAATTCCAAAATGATTTTTCCTTTACTGCATAAATATATGAATTTATTTAAAGCACTTTTAGTATATTTTTTAATTTGGGGTTTCAAACATTAGAAATTGGCAGTCTCCTGACAAAACTGTAGTGCAAGTCCGGGTTTTATTTGTCTTTCCTGTAATCAGACCTTGATTGGCTACGCCATTAATCCCATTATTCAGGGCGATTACGCATATGTATAAATATTTCATTTAAAATAACAAGCAATTTCTTCAAATTCATATCCTTGAGATATATGTAATACATTCCTGCTCTCTCTTTAGAAACATACAATTTGATAAATTACCAATTACGGATTTATAATCTGATAAAAACAACATATTATTCGCTTCTTATCGGAGAGATTACAATTACAGTTCGTTTTCACCTTTAAGAAAAACAAACCTTTATTTATTGCATATACTATTACAGAAATTGCGGTTGGAATTACTTTCGTTGTAAATGTGTTCGAATAAATTCTTGCGTACGCTTATCAGTGACTGAAACATGTAACACCGATAGGAATGATTTATAGTTATCTGGCATACTGCAGATGTAGGACAAGGGTTTATCTGCAGAGGAGGAAAAGCGGTGTTCATAAAATCAATACTTTACCGCAGCATCAGGGAAAATTTCTATCGTTCACAAACGATCCAGTTCTTCATTTTCACTGCTTTAATCAGCAGGAGTAATTTCGTAAATACATTTCAACAATAGTATCTCATTGATAGTGATCTCATCCCACTGGTAATGATCTCATATCATTGATAATGTCTATCTCATTTCATTGGTAGTGTTCATTTCACTGCTGGTGAGGTGAGTGGTCTCCCAAAACCCGATAGTCGCCCAATGCTCTTGAACCCAGAAGCGGAATTCTTTTAGGGAACTCTTAGGACAAGAGTTGGATTTACAGTCCCGAAGTCCCGAAGTTATACGTTATACTATAAGTGAGCCCTCCTGACCCTCCCTCTGAAAAAAAAAAAACCCAAAAAATCATAAAACTTAAATTGCATTTGGACAATAGGGCCCATGTTATTAACTAGCCATTTAAAATTATGGAGCATAAAATGTGTGCTGATAAGGAAAAGAAAATATTTTCATATAAATGTTTAGTAAATTAAGTTGAACTAATAACAAAGAATATTATATAAACCCAAAATACTGTAGATCATGTATATCACAATTGTTTTCCATTGCATTGTTCTTTGTTTTTTTGTAAAAAGTTAAACACGTAAAAGCATGTTAAATAATGGGAGAAATAAGCACATGGATCAGAGTTGTTCATCAGGGAAACCCTTGTTTTCTTTTAATGTGATTAGCATCTATGGTATGGAGGAAAATCGTAGCGTTACGAAAAACGCAAACATTTTGGACGCTTATTTCCTCCCCTCCCCCAAATCCAACAGATAGAAATGTAAAAAATTTTTCTTGTTTTGTCAGAAATAGGATACAGTCTATGAATATATAAAAATAATTTCAATATTTTAATATTTTGAACTTTTTATTTCGAAAAAATAAATAAATAAATAAATAAAACAGTAGTTCTCCGAGTGAGTGTTTTTTATTTTTTTTTTTTTTTCTGTATTTAATACCTACCTACTGGAAAATTATAAATTTGTATATTTCATTTCTACTGGTATCCTTCATTTAACATTTTAATTCCAACCTTACACGCTATTTGAAGCCTTGATGAGGCTCCTAGGCAAAAGTAAATTCCAAACCCCGGACGGATTTACTTTTATAATAAAAAATGTACATTGAACACGGAAGATGGGTCTCCAAAGCTTTGTGTCCCTCCCCCAATTCGCTTATGTTTCTTATAGGCAAAAACGGCCTTCCATCCTTACTTTATTATTCCCCCCCCCCCCCCCCCCCTTCAAATAAAATTGAAGCGACATAAGAAATTTTTGCTCTTAAAAGAAAAAAAAAAGATGTTATTGCTTGCTGGTTTTTCTCAAATTAAAAATAAATGAATCTGAACATTCTCCGATCACCTTCAGAAACGTACATTGTGGAAGAAAAAAGAACACATTACATATTTTTAATCTATGTATTTTTAATTAAACCTGTAAATATCAAATTTTATTGAATTCGATTTGCAAACCCAGGAATGGTGGACAAATTTTAAGAGACGATTTCAAAACATTAAAATTAATTTCATTTTTCTTTGTAATGAATTTGTTTTCCCGAAAATTTTCTTTTATATACAAGCAAAAATACTTTTATTCCCCAGAAATTTGAGATCTATATCTTTAGAGAAATTTTTAAATGTAAGTTTGACATTTTTGTGTAGGTCTTCAAATGACTGCTTAAAATTTGAAAGAAAAAAATATTTTCGGTAAAAATTTTCGTACACTAACGAATTTCCTCAGCAAATATGTTTTCAACGCAAATATGTTTCGGAAATAACTGTATTTTGCTTCTGCATTTATCTTTTTAAGAAGTAGTGCGAGGTCGAGGCACCCGTGATATTAGCAATCTCATATGATCACGACCACTTCGGCCCCTAATCTGTAGATCACAGATTAGGGGCCCCATTTACAGATTAGGGGCCCCATTTAGGCCCTTATTTGTAATTTCTTGAGTTTATACTTAAATATGGTTCTGCCTATGACAGCACACTTTTTGTCATACTCTCCTTATGGAGAGTATGACAAAATGTAATTGTTTGAATAATTCCTATGAATCATATGAGAATCCTATTCAATATGAATCCCCTGGAGTTAATGCAATTGTTTGAGCACTTACATTAACTCTACATAGGATTCATATTGGAGTATCCAGCATTCGATCTTTTCATTCGATATCGTAGCCTACTTTTCCCTAAGATCCTGGCTACGCCTATGCTTAGCACACCTAATCTCTCCCCTAGCTCCCTCAATGCAATTTTAATGTGATATATGTGATTTCCATCCATATTAATATGGATTAGTCATGCTCTCAGTGGCTTTGAGAAATAATATGTAGTGCAAAATCTTCGAGTTTGTCACGTAATAAATGACATTTACACGGCAATAACGAGATAAAAAATGGTTGCTTTTGTTGACTTTAAGATGGAACTTTCGTATTTTAAATATTTGCATCTTTGTATTGTTGCCTCAGTGCTGTTTATGTTGCGATTCGATTTATTCAAACAAAATGCAACAATTGTTTACCCGCAATTATTTTTCTTAAAATAATGTAAAAATTAATTTTTGCATTTTGAAACACTTGCACTAATGATTATTTATTAAAATACCGTCAAATGTTGCCATTCAAAAACAAAATATAATAAAAATTCACAAAAACGTAATGAAAGGACACTCCGTGATCTAAAAAATAAATGTATCATGCAAAATCTACAGGCTGAGCCCTTTAATTTGATATGTGGTTTTTATTTCTGCCTTCAGTATTAGCCAAGATGTAAGATGAACAGTAGAAAAATAAATTTATTGCTTTAAATAGTACTCATAATTTATGTGGTAAAAGTTGCAACAACGATACAATAAAAAACTTTTTTCAATTTTTAAAATTCAGAAACATGAATTACATTGAAATTTATTTTCAAAGAACATAAATTAATTACTGCGGATTTTAGAATGTATAAAGAAATTCTTATTTTTACTGTAGCCCTAATTTTCTCTTTCCAACTTATTTAATAAACTAAAACTGCACCGCACAACAAATTACGTATCTCCGTTTGGCGCTTGATTTGGCAATTTCGAGTCAGCACTTGGCGCCATTAATGTTTCTCCTCTGCGATCAGATTATTTCGTATGGCAACCCTATTACTAGCTGGTCTTCCTTCCCAGCTAGCAGCAGTGTTTCTTCTGATCTCCGTACTAAACCAAGTTTACGTTGTAAGCGCTGTAAATAAAATTATTTTTCACGGATTAAAAACCAACATATATTTGTTTTGTGTTTCTGTTTATAAATCAAGTCTGAATTTCTTGGATTTATTTCCTGTGGAATGTATATTTTACAAAGTGTAAATACAGGAGTTTGCAATCTTCAAGCGGATTTCTTGTAATTGATTACTACACCAAGTACCTCATTGATTACTTTTTCTTAAATTATTTGAGCCAAGTTAAAGAAATTTTATTTATTTCCCAGTTTGACAGCAGCATTTGCCTCTATGGATATTTTCCGTGGATTTCACTTTTTGCCAATTACTATGCAATTCTGGTCTTACGCAAGGATCATTATGTCGGTTATTAACTTGACATAATTATTATAACCATCTTTCACCTGCCTTTTGTGGATTATTCTAAAAGATTTGCCTTCAGGATATGGAAACGAGTTAACAAGTCATCATGAAGATTGAAAATTTTCGCCATTTTATTTATACGTAGGGAAACATATTACAACAGCAAAGTGCATATTAGTATTTCTGTGTGCAGTTCCATTTTACATTTTGGAACCGCGCCCTGCTATTATTTCCATTTTCTTTCCGCACTGTGTGTTTGAAACTCGAGTTTAGCGGAAAAGGGGCTCTCGATGTGGCCATTACCATTGTGGAACCCGCGACTTAGCACGTCCGCTTGGTCGAAGTTTTCAGCATTTATTACGGTACGTATATTATTTTACATACAATTTTTTATCATTTTGTATTCTTGATATTTTTCAATGTCTCTTTGTGTGCACAAATCTTTCACGAAATTTTTTCTCGTTATTTTTATGTTCTCCATTACATATTGTAGATTTAAAGCAAAATATATTATTTTCTAGCACGAATTAGATTAAAATGCATGCATTTTTGCTATTCTATATTTACTGTTAAGTTAAAAAAAAAAAAATTGTAATGAGAAATATCTTTTAACACTGCAATTACGCAATTTTATTTTTAATATTTGTGTGAATGTTGCATTAACACCAATTTGTCTAGTAAAATTGTTTATTTTAGGTAAAGTATCACGCCATCTTGAATATGTAGTTAAAACTATTTTAATTTATGTTTGAAAGATATGTTTTCGTAGATAACGCCATTACCGTAAAAATAACGTAAAAGTAACGGGTACGTTATTACATTGAAATTTAATCAGAATATTAACTCAATGTATTTATCCATTTTTAACAACTGTAAGATTCATGTTAATTAAAACGAGTTTTGGAGCTTTTTATCTTAAAAATACGCAGTTATCAGTTGAGTGCAACGGTAAACCGTTAATCAGGTCGTTAATACGGTAAGTAGATACTATAATAGTTCAAAAGTAACACGAAATTGATAAAATTCTTCAAAAGAATAAAATATATGTCGGATTCCTTATAAAAATCAGTTAAATTCTTATTAGAAACAGCTCTATTACGCAAATGGCGCACTTTATAAAATGTGAACACAACAAGATAAGCGATTACATTAAAGTTTAATCAAATATGAACTGAATGTGTATGTTTAATGATTACACAAGATACAAGGTAATTAAAACAACATTTGGGTTTTTTTTATCGTAATAATACGCAGAGCTACCTCATTAGCGTGTCATACGAAAACGCGAATCCGGTCGTTAATAGTACTATAATAGTTTTGAATGTAACTTGCAATTGACAAAACCTTCATAAGAATGAAATATCAGTTTCATCATAAAAAAATAGTTGAACAACTCTATGTTAGACCTTTATGTAACTAGTTACGTAACGCTTTTACGCAAGTGCGTAAAAATAACAGGAACAAGATATACGGAAACTTAATAAAATAATTACCATGTTTAACGGCTGTATAAGATCCAAGTGAATTAACCAAGATTTAGCGGGGTTTTTTATCATAAAGGACGCAGATTGATTATTGATGGCGTGTAATGTTAAAACGCGAATCAGATCGTTAATATAATAAGTAGGTACTGATAATAATTTTGAATGTAAATTGCAACTGACAAAATCCTCCAGAAGAATAAAATGTATATCAGTCTAATCATAAAAATTAATGAAATCGTTCTCATTTATGTTAGAAACAGCTGTTTACGCAATTGTCCTAAAAAACAATGTAAAAATAACAGGAACAAGATGTTATACTAAAGCTTAATAAAATAATTACCATGCTTAACAACTGTATAAGAGCCAAGTAAATTTAAAATATTTTTAGGTGTTTTTATCGTAAAGAGCGCAGACTGATCATTGGTGGCGGGTAATGTTGTGTCAAATCGTTAAAATAGCAAGAAGGTACGCTGGATAATTTCGAATGTAATTTGCAACTGACAAAATCATTGAGAAGAATAAAATATATGCTAGTCTAATCATAAAAATTAATGAAACCGTTCACGTTTATGTTAGAAACAGCTGCTTACGCAATTAGTGTAAAAATAAATATAAAAATAACGAACCAGATATTATACTAAAACTTAAATAACGCCAAATTGATTGTTTTCTTAAGTCTCATTTATGCCAATTTAGCCATATTTTCGTCAATGTGACGCACGCCATTTTCATAAGACCTCAAGTTAGCGATACTTCTTAAATTGTCACAACATTTATCGCCAAGCATTGCAAACTTGAGACTTCTGGCGAATTATTGTGTGTCAAAATACAAAACCATTACAATTTGACACATAATATTGCATATAGAAAGGGAACAAACACATTTCACGATAGTTAACACCTTTTTAATTTTATGTAATTTTCGAGAACAGTTCTCGCCAACGTTCCAACGTTCATGTATGTCATTCGTTTTCTAATAAAAATTACATAAGACATAATTATTTTTGCGACATTATTGAAGGTTCTGATTATTTTTCTTTTAAAATTTCATTTGAGAATTGGAGGGAGGGTCTTTCGAACATTTGATTGGCTTCCAGTATTCACTAATAGTAATAATCGTAAAATTATATTCGAAGCGCTTCATCCGTTTGTGAGATATCGCATTCAGACTTCGGATACACAAGCTATGGTACATAAACACATACTAACATATATACACACTTAACATATATATACACACGCAGACATCACTTCTAAAACATTTGATTCAAGTTAAGGGATGTGTGAAACGTGTTTTACCGTCGTAAACTCTCATTCGAATTTTCGATTTCCTTATACATTATACTGTATGTTTAGGGAAAATAAAAATGAATGAATTTGGTGATTAAATGGAATATTTACGTTGCGTTGAATTTTTACGTACGGACGTACTTACTGTACCTTTTGTGTCAACAACTATATATATCCCTGGATTTAGTGCGTGTATTTTATAAGAATGTTCACCCATATTGTAACACTTCTTAATCACTAAGGACCATTTTCAATAGTAGGTAGTAATAATACTGATAATAAAACATACCAACACAAGACTGTGAAAGAAAACAATGTATAAATGCTTTTATTTGGATATTTAATTTTTTAATAGTCTTAAAATAGTTTTAGGCATTAAATTGAAAAATATCAAGCGTTTACCATTTAAAAAATTACTGATATAAGAAATAAAAAATTAATTGCTATTTATGTTGATATCAAGAGTCAAATATCAGAAAACTGAGTCTGAATCAAGCAGTAGAGAAAACAGAAGTCTGAGTTGGAGTCGAAAGTTTGAGGTTACGACTCCACAACAGACAAAAATAAGTAAAACAAAATCGATGAAACAAATAAAAATTGAAAATACGTTTTAATAGTCAAGATGCGCAGATCAATTTATTCTTCAAAATATTTGTATCGAACATATATATGCACAAAGGTGTTCCTCAGACAAATGTTATATTCGACATCGCCAAACCATGATGCTTATCTTCCATTTTCATATTAAGAAATAAGAATCAGATAGCCCAAAACATGCATATTTCGATGTATTTAAAAATAAATAAATATGAAAGAATTGACCTACGAATTCGATTTAAAGATCGTTTTAAAGAACGTACTTCGATCTTTCTTATGATGTCAAGCTGGAAACACCGCTATACCATTTTTGATCTTGATCGCCAAGGAACCGATTGTGTGAAAATCGTTTAAACCGGGCTTCAACTTGAAATAACTTAAAAACTAATTCAAATTTAAAAAAAATCGCGTCGAGTAGTATTATCCGGGGACCTGAAGTATCTTTGTACTGAATTTCGCCGTTGCCCAAAGTTTCTTTAATTTTCCGCTGAAGACGACACACACTCAGAATCAGACTTCTTTTAGCATGTAAGATGTACAAATTCATGTTTTATGTTTCCCCGTGATTCAATTACAAATACGTGTACTTTTTTTGTGGAACAGTTTTTACTTTCCCTACAATACATGGTTGTGCATAGGGAAAGTATTGGAATCGTGGCTAAAATCGCAATTCCAGTGTTCGACGCATCTAACGTTTAGAGCAAGTACTCTTGAACCCAAAAAAACTTTTTTATCATGACGTGTGTGTATCTACTCCAGCTGAAAAACTAATTGACCAAATTTCACAAAATTCGGTACATTAATCACATGTCGGTTACCCTGCCTAACGCTGATTAGATTTTGTTGCGATTCGGAGAAAAAGAACCTGCCTTTTTACTTTCCCTGCAATACATGGTAATGTATAGGGAAAGTATTGGAATCATGTCGAAAATCGCAACTCGAGTTTTCGACGGATCTACACGTTTCGAGACCTCTAGAATACGAAAAAACTAGTTTTAGCGTGATGTCTGTGTGTGTCTGTGCAATGTATGTATCCACTCTAACTCAAAAACTAATGGACGGAATTTCATAAAATTTGGTAAGTAAGACCCTTGGATGTGACCCTGGTGCTGATTAGTTTTTGGTACATTTCGGGGAAAAAACGCGCCTTTTTTTGCGCAGTGGCCCGCAAAAATCACATGTATTCATTCTAACTGAAATACAAATTGACCAAATTTCACAAAATTTGGTAGATAAATCACATGTGGGATGCTCTGGTGCTGATTAGATTTTGGTGCGATTCGGAAAAGAACAACCTGCCGTTTTTAACGAAATGGCCCTCAAAAATCGCTAATATCTAAAAAAAGACTATGTATGTTCAAATGTGTCTATTACATGCTTGTTTTATACGTAATTTTTGACGAGGGAAAGAATAAGAACAACTCTATTACTCTAGGACTAACCGTTCTCGAGATATTTGAGATTTTTCGCATTTTTTTATGCCACCTTTGGAAAAATGTCCAATTATCAAATAAAAGCAGAAATTGAATTAAAAATGCAAATTTAGTGTCATTTTGCGCAATTAAACTCAATTTATTGAGTTCTTAAAGAAATAAAAAAAAAAAAAATGAATTTGAGTCTGCAGGAAAAGTCATGTGCTGCCCACATCAGATTTTTTACATTCCCTGCAATACATGGTAATGTATAGGGAAAGTATTGGAATCATAAAAGTATTCTGTAGATAAATCACTTGTGGGATACTTTGCCGATTAGATTTTGGATATGATTCGGAAAGAAAAAACGTCATTTTTTGCGAAATGGTCTGAAATAAAAAAATTGTGAAAATCTAAAATAAATCTACGTGTGTTCAAATGCATCAATTAAATGCTTGTTTTATGTGTAATTTTTGGCGACGAAAAGATAAGGCCAACCCCATACCTCCACAACTAACCGTTCTCGAGTTATTTTAGTTTTTTCGTATATTTGCCAGGTCGCCTTTGAAAATACGCCCAGTCGCCAAATGCAAACGGAAATTGAAATCAAACAGCAAATTCGGAGTCATTTCAATAATTATAAGTGTTGTTATGTGCTATTAAACTCAATTTACATGAATTATGAAAGAAAATATGAATTTGAATCAGTAGCAAAAATGAAATGTAGTGTTCAATTGTGGTTTTGTTTGAACTTGTAGACTCTCCACTTGTGGGTGTTATGTGGGAAATCTATTACACTGTAATGAAATCTGCTGAAACAGATTTCTCTCTCTATCCCCCCCTCCACCTCCCCATAAAAATGGAATTATTTACAGCTCCCATCTGTTTCGACTTAAGAATGATTCACTGTAGTATTTAATGAATGTACGTGCGTCATTTAAGAAATGCTCTAGTGACATTTGCCTTTTAAAAGAAAAGTGTCAGTAAAATAAGTTTCATAGCGTTATGTGTTATTTATATGAATATAAACATTTAACATTTTGTTTTAAAATGTCTGGCATGTTAGTTAACATGGAGATTTTGAACAGATATCTAGCAGATATATGAGTTTACTTTCCAGTCGTTATCTTTGTCTAATTTACGTTCTCTGTGTTTCTCTGTGTGCAAATTTAAAGCTTCTAAAATGTTCATGAATATTCATTTGCATCTGAAAACATTTTCCTTTAAAAAGCATTTTTAAATGAAATTGCGGTACCATTACGTTTAATTTTGGTTCTATGTCGTTATTTATCTAATAGTATAAATGTAGAGCATTTGAAACGGTTATTTACATGGGTATGTAATCACTAACGTCGAAATATAAAACTTTTCTATAAAATGCATTTTAGATGTGGATTTTACGAATGTAAAATAACATGTGTGTATGGAGTTTTGCAGATTTTACTTTTACTTATAGGGGCATAATTTTCATTTTGAAGTATGTAGTCAGTCAGAATTTGGTCAGTAGACGTTTTAAAAGCTTAAAATAACGCTGCCAGTGCCGCAATCAGCATTAGTGTACAAATATTTTGCACTTTACGATTTTGATCACGGAATAGCCGATAAGTGTACCCTTATTTTGGAATCAGTTGCACACGGTCACCATAGCCGTTGCAAAATTGCGGCAAGTATAGCAAGTTTTTAAAGCTGGGTAGTTATCTGCTATTCGGTTCTAAAGAGCTCCAGCCAGAAACAAAAAAAGTCGAGCGAAAACTAAGTTCACAGATGCTAATCCTTGACCTGGGAGTGTGTGCGATTCCATACTAAGATGTGGAATATTAAAATGCATGTTATGAATAAAAATCTCAAACAGAAATGCTGCCTTTTTAAATTTAAGTTTTAATACGGAAATTTAATGTACAATGTCACGTTGATTTTCTATAACCTTTTGGTTCGCAGTCGGCTATAAAATGGTTATATTATTTTAATGTGCAGTGTTGGTTCAGATGAGTCACTGTCATTTCCCGTCGGAGGCCCAGGGCACTTGTATATAGACGCATCCTGGGACGTAGTTTTAGACGCATTGGCTACAGATAAGGTTGAGTGCATGAGCCTTCTCATATTGTAAATAAAATTAAATAAAAAATAAAATGCCCCAAACTGCAAGATTGCTTTTTTTTTCTCTCGTCAGGGGGCCTTGGGGTTGGGGTCCATTTCTCGCCGGGCGGAGTTCAGTTAAAGCCGTCACTGCAGCGCTTGACATATCGAAGATAGGGCCCATTGTCTAGGCAGCTTTCCGAGAGCCCCCTACAAAACATTTTATTCACAGATGTCTGTTGTATCTGATCTGAGAGCTATCTATCTGTGGTATCAAAAATGAAGTAAAAAGAAAACGTTAAGGTTTGGATTAAGGCTTGATTCTTGTTCCAAGTGTTTTATTAATGCCATTAAAAATATAAATACTTGGGTGCTTTATTAATGTTATTAAAAGCACAGCATAAAACAGATTTACCTTTAAAATGGCGTCAGTCTGTTCCGAAAGCAAAAATGAGCCTCCGTCACAATAAAAAGATATAGCAATGACACCAACAAAGGCGTGGAGGTGTCTGTTCTAGTCCTAATATATCTAAGCATATTATATGTAACGCCCCCCCCCCCCACCCTTTTTGCCGGAAGTAATTTATAAAGAAATCTGAAATCTATTTTTCAAGGCAGATTCTTTCTTTTTGTTAGGGCGGTTATTATTTTTGTCTTTATTCTGAAGAGGGCTATCTGTTTTTTTGCTTTCAAAACCAGTTGATACCGTTAAAAAGTTTGTTTTGTGCTGGGTTTCTAACTAAGTTTTTATTTTGAATTATATACTATCATGGCAAATTACTTATTTACAGACATTCTTTGTATCTGATATAAACTCCTTTATCTGTGTTATCAATAATGATATGCAATAAAACTAAACGTTATTTTTAAAGTAAATTAAATTCTTTATCGAATTAAGTTCGTTATTAACAGTAATTATTTGTCCAATTCTTTTTTTAAACGCACTGTATGAAAATGTTCGTATTTCATATGCACGTTTAGAAACTTAACTGTACAAAAATTTTATAACGAAAATTTCACTAACACAACAATGGAATTTATTTCTCGGTTTGAGTGTTTTATTGAAATTCTAGCACCGTGGTCGATGAATTTCGCATCATGGTTTTTAGTAACCTTAACAAGAGTATTATACGAAGCGGTTTTTTTTCCCCTTCTGTCGGTAGTTATTTATAAAGAAACCCAAAAATATGTTTTGCAATCGTAACAAAGAATTGCAATGTGTACATTTGACGCTATTTCAGATAACAACATGCAAAATTATCTCGGAAGTACCCAATTTACTTATATTTCACGCATCTCTAAATTGACAATTACCAATATTGATAACATTCCCAATAAGCAATATAATCATATTAAAATATTTTAATAATTAATTCATCAATTTGGCGTCGATTTCGTTAACTTAGCGTCATTTTTGCAATTTTTAAGGATATTTTCGTCAATTTGGGGCGAAGTATCACAAAGTTGGCGATATTTCACTAAATTGTTCGTCATGTTCGCTAAATTTATCGTCAAGTGCTACAGATAAACGGTGAGACGCGCATTTCATATATAGCTATAAAATAAATGACTGTTAGCGAATTGTTAGGCGTTAAAATACAAAACCATTAAACACAAAGTATCTTTTTTCGTGAATGGAACAAAATCCACGAGAATGCTAACAAATGTATCGAATAATACATATGAAAATTGAACATATTTCACAATAGTTAATACTGTTCTTAATTTTGTAATTTTTTTTTTTTATAAATATATATTTGATAAATTGATAACTTTATTTGAAAAAGTGCAGTATCTCAAGAACGGTTCATGCTAGCGTTCTAAAATTTGTGTCAATTGTTTTTTAATAAAAAATTATATAATTGTTTATTTCGTAACATTGAAGGTTCTGATTTTTTGATGATTTTTTTGTGATACACACACAGACATCACGTTAAAAATGACGGATTCGAGTTCAGAGATTTTTGAAACGTGCTCTTCCGTCGAAAGCACGAATTCGAATTTTCGACCCCGTCACAATACTTTCCCAATACCATATATGAATTTTACTATACGCTATAAATATGGGGAAAATAATTATAAATTTCGGAAGCGTATAAATTTATTCGGTACTTACGTATTAACGCCACCGCAGCTACAGATTTGGCGGTTTTTAAGTGCCGCCAATCTACACCTAAAATTTTTGCGACAAATCATAAAATAAAACACTTTATTTAAAATCAAAACACTTTCAAAATTCAAAACACTTCATTTAAAAACAAAGTAGTCAATCGGATTTCGTTGGAAAATGGGCCGATATAGAGTTTAACATAGATTCAAAACTTCGCTCCTGAAAAAATAAAATTGCATCCTGTTCTGTTTTTGGCAAATCCCAAATATGCATTTTCGTAGCACTAAAAAATGGCGTCAAAAATCAGCAAACAACAAGGCAACAAGGAATCCAAAAGATCACTGCGTGCGCGTGCGAACAACAAGATAGCTCTTTATTGGCGCATTAGCGCAACGCGGTGTTACGTTAAGTACCATTTATTCTTATAATTATTATCAATGGTAGACACGTTAGAGGCATCACTGCATACAGATTATGTATATTCGCAACAATTACGGATTTTTACCATCGATTAATCAATTGACGAGGAAGAATAATTCTTCAGGCAAATTCCGGAATACAAGTATTTAGTGTGCCATTTCCTTAGTATTAAATTATATTCTAGATTTTGAGACCGTTGTGTTTAAAATACGTGTTCTCAAGTGCCTTGGTGCACGCATATGTTGCCTTGGTGTACGCATATGCTGGTGTACTAATGCTACATTACGAGTTATAAACTAAAGCATAAGCATCATTTGTTTTATTTAATTGAAGTCTTCTAAACATTTCTAAACAATGCAAAATAATAATAATAGTCACCCATTTTTTGCGATATAGTTATATAGCGATAAAATATAACCCCTGCCCTATAGTTAATAAAAACGTTTATTTTAAATTACCAGTTTCACTCCACAAATTGTATGCATATTTGCCTATTCATGGTTAAAAAATAAATAAAATTGTGCTTTTCTCAAACGATGTTACAGTTCACTCAATGTTGGTATTTATTTTTGTCTATAGCTGTCCGTCCATATTGCTGTAACAGCATTATTTTTACAAAGGGAAAATAAAATAATGAATAAGTAGATGGGAACTCTTCTAGTGAAGTAAAGTAATGCGAACGATATAATGAGGTGTGGCCGAACCTCGGATGGAGTAGGATAGCAGGGACCACACACGTAACAGCTCAGTGGACTATGCGTACCTAAATTGAGGTTGTTGGTTATGCATTTTTTTTTAATTTTTTTATTCACATCTTTTAAAATTGTACTTCATTCATAGTATGTGCTGCCTTTTAAATGTGCAAAATTTGCCCCAGGATATATATATATATATTCGTTTAGAACTAAGTTAGATAATAAATTTTGCAATTTTTGGAGGTTTTTACCGTTTGAGTTTAATTTTTTCAGTCTCCACTATGCATGGAGTCATTATTCCAGAATTATAAACCACAACACTGTTTTCGTTTTGGAGAATAAAATGTTTTCAATTACTATATTGTGATTATGATGAGTTAAAAATTAATTAGGAATACGCTGAATTCCATTTTTTATTCTAACATTATTCGTCAATTCACTATCATATGTCAGCTTAATTTCATAGAAAAATAAACATGAATTAACGACGTTTTTTATTCAGGGCCCATTTTATTTAGGAAAAATTTTATTTCAAAAGAGCATGGCACTGGCATTAAATTAAGCAAATTTGATAATTTTACGGAGTCATATAACATTTAACGGATGGTAATTTTAATATCGAAATTTCTTAAATTCATTTCGGGTAGTTGGTCGAGCTTTTTGGAAAGAGACCTTTCCTTTTAGAAAGTTTTTCACGAAATGCAAAAATTTCGTGAAGGACTATTTTATTTTATTTTTATATTTGTGAAGGGTTCGGTTTTTATAATATTCCTGAAAGGGCCCTGTAAACGGACCCATATTTTATTTAAACAAACCCTTGATAAAAATTGCTATCCCATACATCGACCAGTCACATGCATAACATATTACCAATCATTTAAACTGAATTTCCGTACCCTATAAATGCAAGATGGCTGAAATCGAGAATACAGGGATATTTTATTGAAACGAAAATTGTTCTTGCTCTTTATAGGAAAAAGTTTTTCTGAAATTATTTTTAACTTCTAAACGGATGCTAATATAGAACATGAATATAATTTATTATTTTGCATGTAAATTATTTGTGTACAAGTGCGGTTTCGTAAAATACGGCATGGTAGAGAACAAATTTGTTGCTATATCTTTCTAGTATGTTGGTTGTCGTTCAGTGATTGGAGTTAAATATTCCAAAAGATCGTTAAAAAGAACGTTCATCAATCTTTTCGATGATGTTAAGATGTGAATTCTGTTATAATACTTTCGATAGGTAAGGAACCTAATTGTGTGAAAATTATCCAAATCGTGCTTCAGTATAAAACAACTAAAATACTAATTTGAATTAAAAAACAAAAAAACAAATTTGTTGCTATATCTTTCTAGTATGTTGGTTGTCGTTCAGTGATTGGAGTTAAATATTCCAAAAGATCGTTAAAAAGAACGTTCATCAATCTTTGCGATGATGTTAAGATGTGAATTCTGTTATAATACTTTCGATAGGTAAGGAACCTAATTGTGTGAAAATTATCCAAATCGTGCTTCAGTATAAAACAACTAAAATACTAATTTGAATTAAAAAACAAAAAAATCTCGCCCAGCTGTATCGTCCACTGTCCGAAGTTTTGATTTTCCGCCACACACGTCTTCTTTTGTTACACAAAATTTAAGTCTTTCTCGAACAAGTTGAATCTTATATATCCAACACATGCCATTTGCTTTTAAATGAGCGTTTACCTAAAATCTTGCATATTTACCACTTATCCTACCGTTCCGAAATCTTTCGCCATTTCTTGCGTTTATGAGAAAATTGATTTCTATAATTTGCCCGTCAATTAACCTTTCATTTCTACCACGAAGAGAAGAAGCCATTATCACGTTTTGAAATCGGCAGCATTCTTGACGCATATCAACGGAAAACAGACTTGGTTTAGAAGGTTGTAACTTTCCGATAATGGATTAGTTTGCTTTCCGCCTCCCATTCTGATCCGGAATGGCACATCACGAGTTCTGGTTGAAGACAAAGGTTGGAGTGTGTCCAATGGAACTGTGGTTCACTGGAATTCTTCAACGGCCTTTCAGTTCGGGTAGGGCAATGGCTTTGTTTTCTGGTATTTTAATGTTGCTTTTGTATCACTGAATGCTTTTGTGCGGCAAATCTTGCAGTATCTCTGATTTCATAGATGATAGTCTCCTTGGCTTGAGTTAAAATTGCATTTTTTGAACCCCCTTTTTGAGGGAATATTTTACATTTGAGAATTTTATGAGCATGAATTAAAGTACCATTAGATTGATTATATATTTAAAATTTTCTTACATCATAATGAGATAATAATCAAAATACGTAACATTGATTTTATTTTTGCGGTTATTTTACATACATTTTTTTCAAGCTTTGCTTAAATGAAGTAATTTCTTATTATTTCAATAAAACCAGGAATCAAGCCCTAGTGTGCTGCATTGATGGAAGGTTTCGCTCATGTTAGTACGAAGGTCTGTCAATGAGGTCGCTACATTCAGAAAGCCGAACACCGGCGGCTTTTGTGACTGTTTCAGTTAATAAAATTGTTGCATTTCCAGATTATCCGGTTTTGCTTTATTTTAATCACTTCTGATTCCATTTGATAGTGAAAAAACGTATAGTTATGCAGTAACTGAGCACCAAATTTTCATGAAAGGGAGCAAGACATTTTTGGATAAATGTATCGCGAATAAAAGAAGCAACAGTAATTATGACAGTTTGTAAAGCATAAGATATATATATATAGGTTCCGGGCATTTTCTGTAATAAGGGTCCTGGATATAGATGTTAAAATTTCGGTCCATTTTTTTGTCTAATAAATTTAATTATTTCATTATAAAAATAAATGTAGATATTTCTTACTGACACGGAATTTTAATTATTTTTTTAAAAATGAGTTTGATTGCTGTACTTACTACGGAGTATTTTAATTTTATTTATTTTTACACAAAACTAGAAAATATTTGTTTAAATTTTGGATTATAATTTGATATTGCGCTATTCGTGATACAGTAAAAGTCCAAAAATTCAGAAGAAACACACTCTTTTTAATTTCGCCGATTTTATATAAATATTTATTTTTCTACGAAAATGCCTTTTAAATTCTCAGTTTGTAAAAAATAGTATCGTTCTTGTCATTGTTTGTTGTATCAAAAGATTTTAGTTTTGGAAATTTGTGCCAAGAAGAATTGTAACAGTATTTTGTAGCGAAAATTGCTTTCTTTTTTTATCTATTATTTCGTATAATTTTCGATTTTAAGAATGATTTATAGAATTTTAATAAGTACGCTGTATTTCGCTGTAAATAAAAATTCAATTTACGTGGTCTTTTCTGTATTCCTCTCTCAATTTATTCAAATGTTAAAATTAAGCCTGGACATCATATCTTGCGATATTCCAGAAACTCTGACTTTTTTTTGCAGATATTTATTTGCCGTGGCCAAATATATTCCGCGGTTATATTGGATAAACGCTCTTTTACTGACCTTTTTAATTTATTTTTTTAATTTTTGATCGATCGGTTTATAACTAAATTATGTTTTGCCGTCGTCCAGCTGATACTTATCATTTCCTTTCATACATCCGATTAACAGAAAATCAGTGAGAACCGGAGTTTCGCCACATAACCACAAGTCACATACTCGTTAATTTTTTTTTTTTTTTTTATATAGATCGGTTGCGTCTCTTTGGGTTTTATGCCTGGCTTCAGCCTAAGCTTTTGGAACGTTGCTAGGCTGTGCTTCCGTGTCACGTATGTTCACACAGCTGAATTTGCGCGTGCAGTCCGTTAAAAAATAAAATGAGATTGGCAATTTGCAACACGTCATGCTTCCATGAATGTCATCAGTAGTGTAAAATATCCAGTGTATGTTACTTCTAATGCACTATTTAGGGTACACATTTTCAGGATTTGTTTAGGTTCGTTTCGGAAGGAGCATTCAAGGATGCACTTGAATGATCATGCGATCTTATGTATTTTGAGATGTGAGAATTTCTGCACTCTACTTGTCTTCCGTGATTCTTCTTAGGTTTAGACAAGTCGTAATAACAGTTATATTTGGGCTCGCAGAACCCATCTGTTGGAGTGTTTCCAAAGGTAGGATCGTGCTCTCATTGCATATAAGAACAGTATCCGGGAGCCGGTTTCGTGCTTGTCGGAATGTAATAGTCGATACCAGGGAATAAAATGAAAAAGTAGCTGCAAACGCATGAAGCAGAGTGATGAAAATGAAAGCCTCTATATAAACAAATTTGCTGTATAAAATTAGATAATTAACAAGTCGCTGTTTATGAATTATGGGACAAAATAAACATGCTTTTATTGTATATGCAGCAAAGAAAGGGAAATATCTTAATTTTGCATGAAAAGTCAGTCTGCAAAATTAGCTGCAGTTTACCTGTAAAAGTTGCGACAATTTGAAAAGTATCTGCAAAATTAGCCTCAAATTGAGAAGTATGCCTACGCATCTGCATTCTAGTTCTGACCGATACCTGCAATGGCAGTAAGAAAACTTGCATGTACATCAGATTTGTAAACTTGTATGGAGATGCATTCAGTTCTACCATGCAACTGACTTCAAATTTCTTCAAAAAGTTTAAAAATTTTTAAATCGAATTCGATTGTGTAAGTATGAACTTTGCCGTTGCAGCTTCGTGCAGTTTAAACTCTATTTTTTTTTTTAAAGAAATTTGAAACCTGCAGCGTGACAGAATTGAACTTGTCAGTCTCTATAGAATAGATGCTAACAAAATTTTTATTAGCTATGAATTTCCTTAGTAGACAAAATGTTAAGTTTGCGCTTATTTGCTCTAATTTTTATCACGTTAGCGCAGATTCTTTAATTGATTTTCGATGTCTTCATTTTTTAAAAGCGTTAATGTGTTTTCGATATTTTTTTTTGCAGAGCTGATTGTCGGACTTATGCTAATGTTTTACCGATATTCTGTCATTTACTATGAATTTTTCATGGCAAATAGTTTCTAAATTACCTAGTTAGAAACATCAAACATTTAATTGAACATGGGAATAGTATTGTTACTGTGTACAGATATTTTCAAGGGGTCCATTTTTCTCTCTGCGGTCTCATGCATTTTTTTGTATTCAAAAATGCCATTTGAATAAGCATAGTTATATAAGCGCCCTAAAGATTTGCTAAATATCAAAGGTTACCCAATCGAAACTCGTTCATTGATAACTTAGCCTTTGTTTATGCCCCCCCCCCCCCCCTCATTAAAATATATAAAAATCATTTTATGTTATGAAGTTTATCCGAAATCGCCTTTGAATATGCATAAAATTAGTTAACTAGGTGCTTGAATAAAAATCAAGAAATGAAATAAATACTTGCAGTTCGTTAAGTTAAAAACGGTTGTTTTCAAAAGATTAGTTTCAGAGGTCATATTTTTCTTTCTGTTATTAATGCTTTTTCAGTTTCCCAGCATATGATTAGCCTAATTTTTTCCCTATATAAACGTCGTCGTTCAGTTAGAAATCAGTCATCATCTGAGCTTTATGTTTGTGCATAGCAGGTCCCGCAAAATAGATGTTTCAAGGAAACATTTTTCTGAAAAGCAATAGTATGGAAACATTTTTGCTATTAATAAAACTTATTTCATAATGTAGCCCAACCTCGATTTAATTAATGTCAATGGATTAACAAAAATACTCGTTAAATCGAGGTGCTCCTGCTTATAAAACTAAAATCTTACCTTTAGATACATTTTAAAATTTGTTGTGACTTCGAAGTCGAACGTCCCATTCATACTTGCACATTTTGGTTTGTATAATAAGCATTTCGCCATAATTTTCTCATTATCATTAATATATATCACTTTAAAACATTTTCCTTTTAATACTGCATGCACACTGCTGTCGGAACGTACCGGTGGTATTGTAGGAAAGTGGGTCATTGAATCTTGGTGCCGGGGCAAAGAAAGATAATATGGGGAGAAATATTATATTTATGAAATTATACATTTTAAATGCAACAATCAATGAAGATGTATTATCCGACACCGATTTGCAATTATCAAATGTGGCACGTAATTAAGTATAATGAAAATACCGGGCTCACGCTCTTTTGAGGAATTTACCCAAAGCATGGGCCCAAATAAAACAATAATAACTAAATTCAAGATAAAAAAAATCTGATGTGGGCAACACATGACTTTCCTTATATAATGTACTGAATTTACTACTTTTACTGTACAAAAAATAGGTTTTTCTTATAGTAGATATTTATATTCTTTCCAAGATATTGAATTTTCGAGTATTAGTCGTCATTTCCATTGATTTAGCGTCATTTTCATTCATTTGGAGAGATTTTCGTTAATTTGGCAACATTTCAAAAAGTCGCCAAGTTGGCGACATTCCGCCAAATTCGTCGCCAAAATCTCGCCAAGAATTATGGACGAAGAAATAAGTTATTCTTACATCAGACAAATGACTATTGGCGTTCAAATACAAACGTATTACTCAAAGTATCTTTTTTCACGAATGGAACGAGCTAGATCCACGAGAATGATGTCACCCAATTTATCGTATGGTATTATATATGAAAAGTGAACATGTTTCTCAATAGGAAATATTTTTTTTTATTCTATGACTTTTTGATAATTTTTTTAAAAAATGTGCAATATCTCGAGAACGGTTCATGTTAGTGTTCTAAAATTTATGCCAATCGTTTTCTAATGAAAAATTACATAAGAAATGTCTATTTGCGTAACTTTTTTAGTGGTTTTGATTTATTGACGTTTTTTTCAAAATTGCATTTGAAAATTTAGGGGGGTTCTGAACATTCGATTGCGTATAAAAACAATAGGCTTCCAGTGTTTACGGATTGTGATTTTTGTACCAAATTTGGTTCGAATCGGTCCATTCGTTCGTCAGTTATCGTCTCCACAGACTCACTGACACACACACACAGACATCACTTCAAAAATGTTTGATTCGTGATCAGGGATGCTTGAAACGTGCTCTCCCGTCGAAAACTCGAATTCGAATTTTCGACCCCGTCACAATACTTTCCTTATACATTATGTATATAAGGAAAGTAATAGTTAATCATTAATGAGGTGAGGGTAAAATAATTACTCATGAGATTTTACCGGAATATATTTTTATTTTTCACACAAGTATCAATCAAAAGGTGAATTAACTGATATAGAAAACAGAACATAATCAATATATATCTCTCCGATATTTGCCGAGGGAATATATGCAGTTTCAAAATAATTACATACAAAATAACTATTAGAGTTTGAGAGTTTATATATGACATTACAGTTACTTGGAAAATATATTTACGTGATCTAGAAAATAAGCCCCATCAAGCGATAATAGGCAAGAATATACTTACGGGAGTTTTTAGCGTTTATAAACATCCTAAAGATATATTTTTTCTTACGGACTATAACGATATGAAGAACCATCGTGTCGGGATCACGGCTTACTCCGAGGAGATGAGATATAATGTCGATACATTGGGATCCACCAAAAGGAATCCACTCCTTTCCATATCTCTGAAGACTATCGTTCCAATTTTATCAATAATGTGCGATTATAGTCGTATGCCTGCCTTCCGGTGTAGGTAAAAGAACATACTTAGTGAAGTAAAGGCAATCATTGTAACCAATGCGATAATGGCAGGACACTCTCGGTTTTCAAGGACCACTTTCTGTTTCTACAGTACAATCCACCAGCAGAGAGAAATACGCAGTTACAACTCCGGTCATGCTTCACCTTTTAAAGTGCATTAGATTTTTTTATTTTTATACATTTCGAAACTCATTTAAACCTGCAGAAAGATACAATTAAAGCCTTGAAAGACCTTTCCCAGAAAATGGAATGTTCTAAAGTGCCTTCATAAATGGCACGGCATTTTTGTTGGATTTTTTTTAGCTCCTTTCAGTTTCAAAGTTACAGGGGAGACTGCTGGAACCTCAAAATCAAACTACATCAAATAGCCAAGCGTGATTGGACCATTTCAAACACGTCACACGCCGTCCGTTAGCTTCCAAAGAATTCTAGAACAATCCCCAGACAGTGCCGTATTATACGCCTGTCTAATGTCTAGAGAAATGAAAAGACGCTCAGCTCATCCAAGTTATAAACATGAAAATATGAATAAAATAAACAGCTGTCTTAAAGTGAAAGAAATCGTCTAAGCCTCGTAGAAATGGAATCGAAATTAGTAGAAGGTATGAATTTTGAAATAGAAATTACGCCCTTATTAAACAGTTAGCCAGGAGATCAATTAAGAGGGGGGGGGGGCGTTTATGACAGAAACTATATTTTTTAGAGGCCGTAAACATCCACATATTTTTCGGTCCCACGTTGGAAAAGGATGTTTAGACAAAAATCAGATTAGCCGTTCTCTTTTATGCAAGTTGTTCATTTGCGATTTAAAACATGATAGTTTGACATGTCACGAAATCTATTTTGAAAATACAAGATACTTTAGAAATGTATTTTCGATACATTACCAAAATACTTTTATTTTTTTTGGATTAAAATGCAATTGTATTTTGAAAATGTATTTCAAATACATGTACTTTCGATATTGTCAAATTGACAAGCGGACCGGAGAACGTAGACTCCGTTGTGCAGCGAACTGTGGTCCTGAATGGGAAGCAACCACCTTTTACTGTGGATGTTCTATTCTGATGTATTTTGCTATTTTTGTTTTAGTCCAATCTTGTTAATTTGCGATTTATTTTGATTCTGTTTTGATAACATTTTAAAATTTTAACATTCGATGACGTTTCAAAAAGTTTGTACTTCATTATGCCTTGGTTGACGTTATGCATACATCAATGTAACCTCAAAAATTGTTGATTCGTGTTTTGAGTTTCCTAAAATGTTCTTTAAATCCATTGAAAACTTTTAATTCGAGTATTTGACCAAATTCCAATGCTTTCCCTATCCAATGTATTATTCAATGCAGTGCATTATTATAGTGAAAATTAAAAGTAAATCGCAAGAAAAATCATCATTCACGACATACATTGACCTGAACAATATGAAATATAAGGTATA
The DNA here is from genome assembly GCA_951213105.1 of Amaurobius ferox. Classification (NCBI taxonomy): domain Eukaryota; kingdom Metazoa; phylum Arthropoda; class Arachnida; order Araneae; family Amaurobiidae; genus Amaurobius; species Amaurobius ferox. Next base: position 94,272,329 of record OX578140.1, on the reverse strand, counting down.
TTAAGAAAATCGAGTCTAAAACGGAAACTGTCTTTTTCTTTTCTATTTTTACCGTAGCATATTTTTTCCCTTTCTTTTTCTTAATTTTTTCAATAAAGTTTCCACAACCAATAAAACGCATTCAAATTTATTTTATACTAGCAAGATACCCGTCCTTCGTACGGAATATATAATATAAAAAAACTTAAAATTCACAATCATGTCCAAATTCCTGTAGTATTCATTTCTAAGTGACATTTTAATTCAAAACATTCAATTAAAATATTTAAATTAATGCTCCCGAAAAGAAATTTAAGAACCCCCGTGTTCTCGCTAAACAAAATTATCTTCACAGGCATATTTGATAAAGGTCGAGATTAGCGGTCGCCACATCGCCAGTGGCGACTAAGGATTCTTGGCGACCGTAAAATGTGATGTCTATCGCCAAAAATGGTGACCTGCAAAATTTACATGTTCCTGTACCAGAACGTCAAACGTCTAATCTCTTTCCAGTTTCACGAACACCGACATGTATTAGCCTAATCCCTCTGAGCCAAACCAAAATTAGACAGTCTGTAAACAGGACCAGTATCATAAAGGGTTTTTCATTGTCATCCCCCCCCCCCCCCCTCGAGAGAATATTCCGTAGATATCTCCTATGTATTTCTCCCCAACCCAACCGTTAAAATTCCTACTCGCCCATGGCGATTCAACTTAAACGAATGATTAACGAAATTGTGATCGGCCTAACTGCGATAGTCTAAAATGACTCTTTTCCTAAACAATCTCTCTGGTGAGCGAAAAAAATGTGTCAAAAATCACCACAATACTGCTACGGCTGTTAATTTATTGCACCTGCAGCCGAGGATGAGTGCTATCCACATTCGTATCTCCTTCTTCCCCGTGATCACGGAAATGTTTACTTTTGAAGCATACCCGGGCGCAGCGCATTCTATCAATTGACCCCAACAGCACCTTACCGAAATTCTGAGTGTCCCCCCTTTTACATACTGTACTAATAGAGCTTTTATCATTTTTACACCTGCCTCAAATTTTAAACTGTTTCTGAAAGCGGATGCGCAAACGGAATTAAAATCGTGCATTAAATAAAAATGCCCCGCTATTTTCGGCTTGTAAATTTATTTATTGGTTAAATATTCATAACGTATTTTGCATCATGATAGATTAAAAAAAAATCTATGTGCAATAGTTTCGGGTATATGCTGTAGCTGGGGGGTGCCAGGCTCTAATAAAGGACGTCAACCTTGGGGATGCTTTTCGGAGCTAAATTGTCGATATTGCAACGTTATGTATTGTTCTATTTTAACTTGCATATAATATTTGAAGAATAAAACATTCTGATCCCGTTTGTAAACATATTTACAAAAAATGTGAGACTGAATCAATATATTCAAAAATAAATAAATAAATAATACTAATTGTATCGGGAAAATATACCCGTACTTCTTTTATTCTTGTAGATTAGAAAATACACCCATGTATTAGAAGATATACCCGCTCTACAATATATGAATAAAAAATCTTTGCCAAAATAAAACAGTTGACGTAAGAAGTTGAAAATATCAACAATCCCCGCAATCTTTAAGCTGAAGACCGTAATTGGTATAATCCAGTCAAAAATGCAATTCTGATAAAATTTATTTGATACATGTTTCTTTATTATTTAAATCTAAAAAGATTTAATAAAAATCGTTGCAGTATAAACGTATTGGATTTAATTCCGTTTCTAAGCGAGATGAAATAATTTTGTTGTAAATTGGAGGAAAAAATAACGTCGGCATAATGCTATCTATATAGAAGTATTAATTTTAATTGTGCATTTCTCATTGACATCTTGACAATCCCTGGCCCTTGAAACTCGAAACGTGGACTATAAATTTTAAGTGGTGCTATTACAAGGCTGCCCAAAAAATTTCATGAAATTCGTTGTAGCTGTTCTCCCGCGATGATGAGATGAGACAAACACACATACCCACAGGCAGATTTTTAATTTTATTTATATAGACTCTTAACGATGCTTCTTCTTTCTTTGATAACATTTTGTTTTCAACCAAATCTAATTAAGAAACTCTTGTGTAAAGGCGAAAACAAATATGTAATTTTTCATCCCATTTTCTCGCAATATTTCAATAAAAGCAATTAAAATGTGTCTGAAATATTTGAACCCGCCCTCCGACAGTTTTGGTTTTTTCATTTCGCTCTTTACGTGTTATAGCTGAGCCTGGGGCTAGTAGCTAATTATATTTCCGCCGAGCCGGTTGTCAGCAATGCGTAACCGTGTTATTAAACTGTTTGCCAAGTACCCCGCCTTTTATGTTTGATGTCTGTTCTGAACTTGTTTTTCCTTTCTTTGCTTTATTTTTTCCCTATCTTGTTATTTTTCGTTCTAGTTCGTTGCTATTCGCTGCGTGTTGTGGTATCGTTTTCAAAGTATTGTTTGCTTTATGGAATACGTTTGCAGTTTTGATTACTGGACTGGAGAATGCAGCTTTTGATCTGAAGTGGGTCTCTAAACTCGCTTAATTTAATTGTTTAGGTTGAGAATAAATTGCTTGAAGTGCGTTAGGTTAGTCTTTTATGTAACTGTATGTATGCTTGCTCGATGTAATTGGCTGATTATTTTATACAAGGTTCGCGTATTGAATTTAAATAATTTAACGAGTATAAATTAAACAAGGAAGATCAATCATGCATAAAGCATTGATTATGAAACACTTTTCAACTGCAATGCAATTTTATTTAAACATCTCTAAAGTGTGATACATTCAGCGGTAATATTTTAAAAATTATCACACTACATTAATTTATTATATTTGAAAACTTAAAACTTCATCGAAAAAAATGAACTTTATATAAATGACGGCATTGAAATATAAATTGCCTGGTTTAGACATTTCTAAAATGCGATACATTCCTCGGTGGTAATATTTTTAAAATTATCATAATACTACAATAATTTATTATATTTGAAAACTTCATCGAAAACAAATAAATTTTATTTAAATGACGTCATTGAAATATAGCACGCTTGGCTTTCTCTATAAAAGCAGTATTTCATTCATTAACAATTTTCCATTCATTTCATTCATCAGAATACTATAATAATTTATTTTATTTAAAAACTTAAGACCATGGAGGTACAAGTAATTAAACTATGTTTAAAACTTCATTGAAAAAATCACCCTTCTCTCTGTAAAATCAATGAATGTTTCATTCATATCAGCTATATTGCAGACTCCATGAGCTAAATAATTTTGTGTTAAAGAAATGCAGCAATTCTTATACAACTCATTCTACGTATTTTGCTGTTTACATTTCCCATAAGTGAAAATTAGGCTTCGTTGTAGAAATAATCAAATTTGGATGATCATTTAAACTCAAATATATTGTAATTGCGTTGTTTCAGTATGTAGATGCACAGAATTTAAGCAAAAAAGTAAAGTGGTTTTAGGACGGATACAACACTAAATATGTATTAAAAATGACTTTAAAAAAATCACGATTTTGACACAAGATGGATGTCTACAGTTACCTTACACCTTTCTGGTAGGTCGGACGGTCTGGGTCTCAACAACAACAAGATGGATGTCATATTTTAGTTCGAGGTGGGTCACGTGATCTCTTCATATAATGGTCACGTGATCGATTTATATAAAAGGTGTAATTATTATTTTAATTTTTATTTAAAACACTACTAAATACATTTTGCTGAAACTTTTTTATATATTTTATGGGATAATTTGAATATTTCCTAAAACTTTCGAAGCAACTTGTGAATTTTAAATCCGCTTAAAAAGTGTTTGAAAAATTAGATCCCATAGGGTTCAATGTATTTCATTTTTTCAACCCGGTGTCAATCCAAAATTAATTGGGTGATATTATTCATTTATATTCCCCTAGGTCCGGTCCCACAGACCATCTGAACAACATACTAAAATTTCATTTTGATAAAGTCATTTTTACGGCAGTTATCGTGCTGATAGACAGACAGAATGCACAAAGTCATAAACACTTTTCAACTATGTTGTAAAGTGTTAAAAATAAAACTTTGTCTTTCAGCAGTCATCTGGTCACACATATTTTTGTTTTGATGAAACGATTGATTCCAATTACATAATTATTAATTAACACAGTGATGTTAAATTTACTTCAGGCACACATGTTCACTCCAATCTACTGTCGGAATTTTGTTTCTGTCCATACATTTATTTTGTATGCATTCTTATTTATAATTTTTCTTTAATAAATTGTTTCACACACACACATAATTGGTTTTGGGATATATTTACCCCATTTTTACTTTCTTATACTGTAGAATATAGTACAGATAAAGTATAAATATAGTATAAAGAAAGTAGTATAAAGAAAATATTTACAATCATTAAACTCTTCATATATGAATATAAATTACAAACATTTAACATTGGTTATACTTTCTCCCACTATAGAATATAGTATAGTAAAAGTATTGTTTTCACGAAAATTTTCGATTTCGTGATTTTATTGCCAATATGTATTTAGGACCCCTTAAACACGTTTCGACTATTTTTAGAGTAATGCCCGTCTATTATCTGATTGTGGTCATTTTTTGTATATACGATAGCTACCACAGATATTAATGGATTTTCATCTTACTTTAAATCCGGCGTTAACGTAATATCTAGGACTAGATAGAATTCTTTGAAATTCGAACGAAAACTTTAAAGTTCAAATTAGACTTTTAGTTAAGTTTTTAGTCCTATATTCGTAGAAATCAATCCCTTAGCAACCTAATATATTATTAGAGAGTTTCCTCTTGACACCATCAAAGAGATCGAAAAAAGGGGTTATTTATGGCTCAATGATCATTAAACTTAAACAGTTTTAATCGTAGTGAAAAATAGCCGCGGTATAATTGTTGTGTTTGTGACGTCATTAGCTCCCCTCGAGTCGCAACTCCCCCCCCCCCCCCCCCCGAGGGAGTACATTGTAAACCTTAGTATCAATCGAAAGATTCTTTTCAAGCCCTTTAAAATGAAAGGTAATATCCCTAACAGCATTTTTTTTCACAGTGATGTAAGATTTACGTAACACTGTGACTTTGGGACGTCATAGGACGTCTCTGCAATGTCATATTGAGGTCACAGCGAAGTCATTTTGGTCATTTTCATTGTCGTTTGTGACGTCGCATATTAATTTGTTTGTGAAGTCACATTGTAATGTCGTCACATTGTTACGTGTTTAATTAAATTGTGGAAACGTAGTCACAATAAAGTTACAAAGTTACTAATACGTAACGTCGCATAGAAGTCACAAATATGTCACATTGTGACCCAGGTATCACGTGACTACAACGTCACTGTCACACATGTGACGATCTTTGCTGTGAGGGATGCTATTCTAATCATTTGGACCAACGATAGGGAGCCGATAGGGTACAAATCTCTTAACCAGCGAGGTCAGTGGAATCATTCACTGGATGAGGTCCGAAGATGGTCTCGACCCAGTTGCAACCGGGTGCAGGTTTAGGCTCATTTCATGAATAGACAGTTTGTCCCCACGTCATCTGGAAGAGTCCGAGTCACTGGTAGCTGAGCGGAATGACCAAGAGCCGTGTTCCTCGGATGTGTACCCCACAAAAAGGGAAGACCAGAGCTAAGATCTGTATACCACCCTCAAGGAGTTCCCCCCCCCCCCCTGGTGGGAGGTTATTTATTATATTGATAGTCCCTAAATAGGGTCTTTTGATATTCCATAAATAAACTCTTTTGATCCGCCCCAAATACGACGTTTCGTAGCCGCCATCTAACAGAGAGGAGTGTCGTCCAATCCATAACGTACTCTTCTAGAATGACACACAATTTTCCAGTTTATCCAAAATGGGCGCACACTCACGAACACTGGATTAACATCTCATTCTTGAACACCGGATCCGCTTGGTTTTAGCACAATTTCGTCGGGCCCTAAGTGGCCAAAATAAAACTGGCATGACTGGCATTCTTGCTGGAAAAGGTAAGCAATCGCCTCACAATTCATTCGGAGAGATCGCATTATCTACTTGATCAGCATACCATTTTGAATTAAATGATCAAGCCACATTGGAACTGCGTTCGAAGTCTAGTCAAAGATTAAAAAGTTCATGACTTAAGAATGAAATCTTACGGAGTTTACCACCACTCCCGCTCCACAAGCGTACTCCTATTTTGAATCGTTCTGGGCAAGAATCTATCGCCACGCCACAATCCAACATTCCGCTTTAAAATTTATTATTTCTTATCATTCCTTCATATCATTTCTCATCATCAACAGTGTGACCTTCCCAGACGTCCACATACCACATCGATTCACGTAGATATCTCCACAGGCGGCAAGAATATAGCGAGCGAAGCAAAACAGAACTGCGTTTTCCCATACTATCCTATGGAAACAAAGCTAGAATCAGAAAATCTTTCGATAAAATGGCTCTGAAACTTAGGAAATCAAAATGTCGTTAAGAAGTTGATACAACAATATATATGTCTCCACGCAGGCTTTCATCCTGTTAATAATCTAACTACAAATATTACGCAAAGACTTGATTCACATTGCCAAGTAACAAGCAGTAACCTTTCTGTATTGTGTATTTTGGGTGTTACGCAATTGTGAAACGAACAGTCTTTAAGTGTTGTGGGGGTGTTTTAACTTACCTTGAGGTGAACTTAAAAAATAAGAACAAAAAATTTCAACGGTATTTTGGCCGGAGATTGAGAATCGGGGAGCATTTAGTTTAGACGTTTGAAAAAACTTGAGGAAGAGGCACTTTGCCATGACAAGCCGAGAAGTGCTCGAGTTTCGCGAAGAGTATTTTGACTCGTGTTTGCTATTGTTATTTTGATCTAGTTAAATGCGGATCTATCTCCTTTCGAACTAAACTCCAAAAGTAAATGCTTTTAATTATAGAGAGAGTTTTCAATGTCCGATGTGTAAAGCTCCAAATAAATGACATTAAATTCAAATTAAAAGCATCGCGAACATTTCTTTATTTTTAAGGTGTGCTTTTGGTTCCCAACTGTTTTTTACTTTTCTTAATGTACAGTTTAAAAAAGGAAAGTATTTCAGTGGGTATCGGTATTTCGCGGCGCTATAATTTCCGCGAATTTTAGGGCGTTTTATGGAATTTCATGAATATCAAATGTATTCGCGAATTTATGATTTTTTTCTTGTTATTGCCTAATTTCAATTATAATTTTTGTTTCGCAACGCGAATTTTCACGATATTTTTTCTACAAATTTTAGGTTTTCTCTCCCCCCCCCCCCCCCCTGCCAGAAATTTTGCGAATATTAGATATATTAAGTCATTGTACTTTTTATCGTGAATTGTCTGCTTTATCGTGCCTAAAGCGAGTTGTTGTTGAGACCCAGACCGTCCGACCTACCAGAAAGGTGTAAGGTAACTGGACGGCCGGGAAGTGCCATCCAATTTAGATCGGAACCCAGTGGAGGAGGCATCCACAGGGACCGTACCCTCCACAGATTAATATATACAGATGTTTCACTGCTACCCCAGCGCCCTCAACCGCGCCAACCAAAGTTAAATAAAATATCAAGATTGGCACGCTTGGCGATGGTCTGTACCGGTTTTCGCCAAGACGTTCTGCTAATATAACCCTATTTGGCACTAAACGAAACACTTGGAATAACTTTATTCTATCATTGATCGCATGTCTATACGTGTAAAACATTTCTCTTCTATTTCGTATTTTATAATCAATTATTTTATCTTTTATGGATTACTAAAAGAAGAGGGATTACGTTTACAAGGTATGTAATTTATTTTTATTTAAATAAAAAGATTATTTGCTTTGCATCCCATTTTTCATCCTATGCGCGTGTTCATCATAAGAAAATGGTGCAGTATTATCAAGAAGCAGTGGCATTATTAGTTAAAAAAGCCTTTCCGCATTTATATAAAATGTATAAAAATTGATATTGAAATTCGATACCTTTGATAATGCATTTATGTAAATTTGTTATTTATTATAAGAATACAAGTGCATTTTAAAAAAAAAATTATATTAACAGCACCCCAGAATAAATTAAGAACTCAGTAATTTAACAACATGCTAGTATACTTTTTAGGCTGAAAATACTATATAATATTTCAGTGTTTTGGGTATGTTAGCTTGTAATTTTTGGAGTATAATGATTTACAGTGATGTAATGCGTCAATTTTTTATTCAATTTATGATTACATGAATTAAATATATATCTATGTTTATTTATTTAAATTTACACATATTATAGAAAAAGGATTTTTAAATGCTTATCATGTTTATAGTTTAAAAAAATTATAAAAGTACAGTTCCGTAATTTTTTTTTCTTTTGGCTGCATTAACATAAAATCGCCACTTCAGCGATAGTCGCCAAATCTAGCAGTCGAGCTCTTTTTACGTCATAGCTGCGATGGTTGGCTCCTCGAACGTTAGTGTCTATGCGAAATCCTATGTTAACAATGTTGCCATAGGTTCCTATGGGAGTGAACCTTCTGAATATGGTATTATGTGGTACCCTCCTTCCCCTATCACCAACCTCTGGGAAGGACTTACGGACCCACATGTTTAACGCGATCGTACTCCGCGTGAGTGCTTAAAGCAAATGTAAAATAACTTTATCAGCAAATGTTTGATACATTTTTGGAATACCCGGCCACACACCTAGCTACAGTAAGCCTTCGGGTCTGTCGTATGGTCTGGGTTTTTCACATTTTTGGAATACGAAAAAAAAAATCGCTTTCCTAGTTACATAAAATCGCCATCATTCTTCTTTCAATACCCACAAACAGTAATCCAAAGTCCTTTTCTAAATTTTTAAACGTGTCGATATGACACTGCATTGAAGAAAATTTGTGCATGTACAATATAATGTATCAAAACGCCTAAATGAAAATCTTGATCTCGTATAACGGCGTTGATAATAGCATTGCCAGAATTTGAATGGTTTATAAATGTAAGCATCAATTAAAAACAATTGTAATGTAATGCAATGCTTATTGATTTGCATAGTAGTTACTTGTGTTATTATGTCGTAACTGGTAGACTTTGTTTAAAAATGTTATTGTAAATCCTCGGCTGCAAAATTTTCGCGATTTACCCTACAACCGCTCCACAAATGCTTTATTTTTTTCTCGCGATAACATTACTGCCCTATGATGTCTCTTGCTCATTTTATCATTCTTCTTCCTTTCAAAATCTCTGTCCTATGCAGCCACTTCCCGGATATGTCCTTGGAAAAGCGGAAGTTTCTTTTAATCACTTGCAGTATTGATGCTATTTTCTCTTACTTTAGGCGACAAATTCGAAGAAAGTTCTTATCGAAAGTGTTAATGTAATTTTAGTTAAATGAACAACAGACTGCAAAATGACAGATAAATTCAGGATGTGAATTTACAATCTTAATGGCCCAAAGCAGTGCTATTATATCACAGTCTTACCCTTAATATACATTTTGCTCCATTGTAAATCATTCATTCCGCTTCATTCCAGTCATAGGTTGATGCACTTTTGTGAAGCGAATCTATGCTTTCAGTTGTCAGGGGGACTCTAGGAATACTTGGTCGAATAAACCTTCCAGTGGCTGGATTTTACTGTACTGCATTGAATTTTTTTCTAAACGTGACCTACCCTCACTCATCCCGTACTGATTAAAACTGAATAGCTGACTGAACCTTAACCCACCAATGGCAATGTCCAAGCTTTTGTTACACGAATTGGAATCTTTAAACAGTATTATTACTTTCCTTATATACATAGTATAATGTATTAGGAAAATATTGTGACGGGATCGAAAATTCGAATTTGAGTTTTCGACGGGAGAGCACGTTTCAAGCAGCGTACCTGAACATGAAACAGACGTTTTTGAGGTGATGTCTGTGTCAGTAAGTCTGGATTCGATACCTCACGAACGAATCAAGCGATCCGAACAAAATTTGGTACAAAAATCACAATCAGTAAATACTGGAAGCCTATTGTTTTTACACGTAATCGAATGTTCAGAATCCTCCTAAACTGAAATGAAATTTAAAAAAAATCATCAAAAAATTAAAACATTCAATAAAGTTAAAACGTAAATAATCATTTCTTATGTAATGTTTCATTATAAAATGATTGACATAAACTTTAGAACACTACAAGAACCGTTTTCGAGATATTGCACATTTTTCAAATAAATTTTTCGAAAAATCACATAAAATTAAAAAAAAATATTAACTATTGTGAAACACTTTTCATATGTATAATATTATGCAATAAATTTATTATCGTTCTCGTAGATCTAACTCGTTCCATTCTTGAGAGAAGACACTTTGGGTAATATCTTTGTAATTTGACGCTAGTCGTTTGTCTACCATAAGACTAACCTATTTCTCCACAAACAATGCTTGGCGAAATTTTGGCGGAATATCGCCAACTTGGCGAGTTTTTTAAATGCTGCCAAATTGACGGAAATATCGCCAAATTGATAAAATTGACGCTAAATCAATGAAAATGAAATCTAATTGATGAAAATCCAATACCTTGGAAAAAATAAGAATCTACTATAAGAAAAGATACTTTGGGTAAATAGTTTTGTATTTGGACGGCATTAGTCGTTTATCTACTATAATAATAACCTATTTCTACAACCATAGGGCTTGACAAAATTTTAACGACGAATTTTTTCGGAATATGGCCAACTTGGCAAGTTTTTTTAAATGGCGCCAAATTGATGAAAATGTCTCAGAATTGATAAAAATGTCGCTAAATTGACAAGAATGACGCTAAATCAATGAAAATGACAACTATTAATATTCAGTATTTTGGAAAGAATATAAGACTACGTCTGTAACCCTTGGCAAAATTTTGGCGACTAATTTTGGTGGCATATCTCTAACTTGGCAATTTTTTAAGACCGGGCCATTTCGCAGAAAAAAAAGACTAGTTATTTTATACCGAATTGTACCCAAAACTAATCAGCACCAGAGTCGCTCACAAGTGACTTACATACCAAATTTTATGAAATTCTGTCAATTAGTTTTTTAGTGGATGACACACGCACAGACGTCACGCTAAAAATAGTTTTTTCGTATTCTAGAGGTCTCGAAACGTGTAGGTCCGTCAAAAACTCGAGTTACGATTGGATTTTCGGCATGATATCAATACTTTCCCTGCACAGTATCATGTATTGCAGGGAAAGTAAAAAGTGCAATGGGCCTTTCCAAAAATTCATGCATGCCTGTTATTTTGGAATTCGCGTCGAATTATGAAATGCATTTAAACCGAACTAAGTATAGCTCATTAAGTGTAGTACAACTTGCTCTGAACTTCATAACTAATCCGCTTTCAAGCTTTGAAATGACCCCAACACGTGGCTGAACAATGGCGAACCACTATACCCAGTTTGCATTCGAGTCATCTTTTGAGCGTATGAACGCGATTCTTATCCAGAAACTCGTCTGCAACAAAATGATTTTTCTCCAGCTTCGTGCTGTGTAGTCGCAACTGGTTTTCGACACAGCCCTGTTGAAATATGCTTTAATGATGGATACGTGTGTTGCCAGATTTTGTGGTCTGAACGTTAGCAGGTTGGCAGCTGTCCATGTTCCTGCAGCGAGAACTCCAGTGCTGAATTCGTTAAGATTCTCCGTTGTTTAACGTCATGGCTAAAAAGATTTACGGCAGCTTACACTCCAGTTAATGTTCAAAAATTTTCTATTAAATGTGGAATATCAATAGCATTCTCCAATTTTCGACACAGTGTGAAGTCTCGCGCCCAATATCTATGTCACAAAATCTGATGACGTAAGTCGGTGATCTTCAACCATTTTTGATCGCGTACCCCCTGACAAAGACCTACTTTTGTTATATCGCGTACACCTAAAACCTACGTCTTTTTATATCGCGTACCCCTAAGAGCTACTTTTTTTACATCGTGTGTCTTTAGATAAATACAGATGTGGGATATTTTTTTTAACTTTTGTTCTAAATGGAGTAAAGGAATATTAATATAATTATGATATTGTGTTCCTGATCATATAATCTTGCATAATAAAAGAATATATATATATATATATATATATATGTGTGTGCAGTCCGTAGCGGGAAATCTAAGCTTCGTACGGCCATGACATTTGGTACACAGGTACTTCAGGACCAGAATAGGTGCACATCGGCGTTATTTTTTAAATTTTCTAATTAGTTTTTAGTTATTTTATGTTTTAGCGATTTTGGGCGGTATTCACACAAAGCGATCCCTTAGCAACCTAAAATAGTATCACAGTTTCCATCTCGACACCATCGGAAAAATCGTAAAATTCTGTTTTAAACAAATTTTGAACGGAATCCATAATAGACGAATTTTCGTGAACTATATATCCTTTCCGCTCGTTTTAAATTTTTCCAATTTTGTATTACGATATTAAAAAATTGACGTGCCATCCGACGTTTATAATTTAAAAGCAGCTCCTTCAAATCTCAAAAACTGTTCCAGAATAAAAATAATTTCCTAAACCTATCCCTTGATTAATTATATATTTTTTTAACCGAGCGAACTCTTCACATTTTTGATTCAGCGCAGCGTTCGCCATTGATGTCCAGACCCGTTTTCTCTTGACCGCTACCGCCGTCAATTAAAAAATACATTTAATATTACATTGAATAAAACTGCTGCTTGTGAGAATAAAACATTCAATACTTCCTTAAAGAAAACAGGCATATGATAACTATCATTGTTTCTAGGCCGTTTTATAGGAGTACGCGTACATGCCTTTGGAGGTCCACTGACGTATTGAGCAGTCTTCCATCACCAAGTTAGCTAAATTATACCTACAGTATCGGATAACCATAGCGAAAGCACTCCATTTTTCTTTACATATTCCTCAATGCATTAATATCACATAAAATGACACATATGACAGATTACTTATCAGAAATTATATGCAGTTTGCCGTTCCAATCCGACTTAGCGCATTTTTAAATATCGCCAGATGATTAATTTTCAGAAAAGCTGAAATATCTTGGAACTGTTTATCGTAAAGTAATGAGGTTGGATTATTCACTTTGTCATCAAAGATTGTGAACAAAAACAGGCATTTAATCAATACAGTCAGTATTTTCGATTTTTACAAGTTTTCGAGCCATTTCCATTTATCGACCTATTTTCCAAGGTTTTGTGTTAAGGTCCCTGTACACGATACAAGAAGTTGAATCAATAAATTGACCGTTCAAGTTCTCCCCGTACAACTTTCAATTTACATGATGCGATTTATTGAACGAGCTGTTTGTTGTTCCCACAAACTTGGTCTATTTACAGTTTGTAGGGTTCAACTTCTTGAATATACTACTTTCTTGCTATTTAGTATTTGTCCGCCGTCGGCTTGCGTACAGACGACACGATGTTTACAATATTTTTGTTTACTTCGTTGTTATTTGTATATACGTTGGTTCTTTTTCTTTTTTTTCCTGTGTGTGTAAGTGCTATATTTTTAATTTATAAATACGTTGTAGCTTCAAAACGGGAAACAAAATTAAACTTTCTACAGAAATAAACCTTTTCACACAATTTAGCAGGGAGCCAAAACTTGATATGACACATTTGTATGGGTGGTGTTTTGGTTAAGATCATTATACACAGAGATATATAAATAATGTACACACTGTGATTCGTTTGCCTTGTACTCGGGTACAGAGGCAAACGATTCCTGAATCCAAAACGTCGTAACTAAGACAAATCGTCGGAAGTGCTGAAAGAATCGTCTTTAAGTTAAAACAGCAGTTTTCAGGTCCGTCTATTGGCAGTTGACAAGAAATGATATAGTGATTTTTAAAATATTTAAAATAAAATTATATCGTAACATTTTAATAACTTATGTTGTTTTCCTAAATTTTGTAATATTGTCAAAGAAATTCAAAATTTACAAATTAAAAATGAAAGACAAAAAATCTCGCATCTCGCAAATCGTCGCTAAATTCATACTGCGACAAAATCATTATTGTAACCATATAAACAATCATAAACTGCGAAACATTGGGCGCTGTTCGGTTTTCAAATCCTACTGAGGAGATCTCTTGCTGCGCAACCCGTACAATAACACATTGTTTCTCTTGTTCGACACAGCTGTTCTGTGTTCTTTTACGGCAAGGACGAAATAAACAACTTTTGCCATTGTGACCAATGTTGAAACACAGGATATTGAAGATTTGTATAATCTGTCAGAAAGAAAGGAGTAAAAAGCCATTTTTAAAACCGGCATCATCTGGAAAGTAGGCTATGTCATTGTGTCGTAGAATCTAAACTTTTGACATTATAAACAACTTCAGATTCAAAAGATAGAAATTTACGGTCAACATTAGTTTTCGGTATTTGTTTTTATGAAATGTGTATGTCTTTATTTAATTCACACACAGAAAAGATAGGTACATTCAACATTTGATTCACACACAAAAAATACACAACGGGTTGCTTATGAACTGGATAATGCTCAATATCAATAAGCAAGAGTAATATGGTACTACATCTCACATAATAAAAGAAGTTGTCTGTTTTTCTGTCTATCGGAAAATCTAAAGTTCGGACAGCCTCAAAATTTGACACTGGGTTAGCTGAACTCTTGGTACAACATGCCTCGGCGAGATTTTTAGAAATTCAATTGAAGCATGATTTTGATCATTATTCACAAAAATGGGTTTCTCAACGATCGCAAATATTATTAGTTTTCATCTCGACATCATCGGAAATTCGAATTTGAGAGCACGTTTCAAGCATACCTGATCACGAATTGTGTGTGTGTGTGTCTGTGTCAGTGAGTCTGTGGGTCTGTGGAGACGATAACTGACGAACGAATCGATGTAATTTTTTAACTGTTCTCGAAATATTGCACATTTTTCAAAAAAATTATCAAAAAATTATATAAAATAAAGAAAAAAATATTTCCTATTGAGAAACATGTTCACTTTTCATATGTAATATCATACGATAAATTTAGTGACATCATTCTCGTGGATCTAGCTCGTTCCATTCATGAAAAAAGATACTTGAGTAATACTTTTGCATTTGAACGCCGATAGTCATTTATCTGTTGTAAGAATAAATTATTTCTCCATCCATAACGCTTGGCGAGATTTTGGAGACGAATTTGGTGTAATGTCGCCAACTTGGCGACTTTTTTAAATGCTACAAAATCAAAGAAAATCTTGCCAAATTGATAAAAATGACGCTAAATCAATGAAAATAACGATATTTGACGAAAATTCAATATCTTGTACAAAATATAAGGATCTACTATTAAGTATAACCTATTTTATTTTTACTGTAAAAGTAGTAAATACATTGCATTATGTAAGGAAAGTCATGTGCTGCCCACATCAGATTTTTTTCATTGTTTCGGTCTCTGTTCGTAAGATTGAACTTCAGTCTGCAACTTTTATAACAATTTGCAGTCTAAATTAAACACCCACCACATTTTTCTTTTCTTTCTCTTAATGCCTGCTCAGTCGTCTTTATCCTATTCACTTGCTTTGAGCAATTATGTCTTGTTAAATGAAGTAGCCAAACCTGTCTGGTTTTGAACAATCGTGCTCCCGATTGGTTTCGCAACGTGCTTGTTGCGCTTGTAACTCGAAGGAAAGATAAACGAGAAGCAAGAACAAACAATTCGCTGGTATTGATTCTTCATAATGCAATTGTCATGACACAAGAAATTAGCAACAAACTAAATTTGCCATTTAAATTAGGCCGTTGACGACGTTACTGATACGTGCAGTGTTTGATCCGTTGGTCAATGGATGCTTACGAAATTATTTCAAGTTTTTTTGGGGCATGATGGAAGAATGATATTTTTTTAATATTATTTTAGTTTAAGTCACAGATCTTTTTAATTTCGTATTTAAATTGCATCTTGGTCAATCGTGGTTTTTTATTTTGTGAAACTTGTCTTTGATAATATCTTGATATGTCCAAAGTAATTCCTCCAAATTCGACTTATCAAGAATACCAAACTTTATTAAAATTTTGCTGCTACATATTTAGCGGTATTTATTTGAAAGCGAGAGTACTTTGAAATACAGAAATAATTTTATTTTTAAACAAAGACTGGCTCCATAACCATAACAAATACAAATTTTATATTTATTTTTTATCGCATTACAATGCGGTAAACTATTACAGAGGCAGAGCAGAAACATTCAGTCATATTTTAAATATTTAATTACCCTGTAAACATTGCTTATCTTCCCTCATACTTGAGCATTTTTTAAGCGGGGTGTTAAAAATTCTAATACACAGACAGCACTTAACCAAATTGAATACTATTTTAGTTCTGAAATACATATTTG
Organism: Amaurobius ferox; assembly: GCA_951213105.1. Classification (NCBI taxonomy): domain Eukaryota; kingdom Metazoa; phylum Arthropoda; class Arachnida; order Araneae; family Amaurobiidae; genus Amaurobius; species Amaurobius ferox. The sequence continues at coordinate 94,256,007 of OX578140.1, read as the reverse complement.
ATGTTTGGTAATTGTCTGAAAAAACGTTTATTTCTATACATGTGAATGCCGTTATCTCATGGGAAGTTAAAATTCCATCGATGAAAACCGTTGAAAAAACATCTCTCTCAATAGTTTTTACATTCTTGTAATGACGTCTTCCAACAGCAGTAACTCAGCAGTGATCATAATTTGCTCATGTTCGTGACTAACTTTTTTTGGGGGAAATTGCTAAAAAAAAAAATTATTTCGTTATTTTGTAGCTCACGCTGAGAAAACGAGCTTTCTAAAAAAGATTTTAAGTTGCTGAAATTACCATGCCGATTTCCAAATGCTAATTAACTCTTACTTCATTTACGTGAGCAATGGGGAACATTTTTATTCTTTGCGACACAATTTAATTATTCCCACAGTGGCACACTTGAGTTTGCACCCGAGTAAATGAAAATTTCTCATTCTTCACACCTGAATGGATTTTCACAGTAAAAAATTGCTTGGTAAACTAATATAATAATAATTAGAAGTACTTAGTCTCACTATTTAATTAGCATTTGTATAAAATGATATAGTGCAAATGAACTGTTGTTTATAGTTTCTGTATTTAAGTTGCTTGTTACTTTAAAACATCTACCATTTTACACTTAATAATATACTGTGTGTAATAAATCCCCTGTCCAATATTATATGTTTCTGAATATATATCATTTCATGTCAAATTAACCAATTTAAAAATAATCATGGCACTTGTCTCATATTTCAATTATTACTTTCCTTATATACATAATGTATAAGGAAAGTATTGTGACGGAGTCGAAAATTCGAATTCGAGTTTTCGACGGGAGAGTACGTTTCAAGCATCCCTGATCACGAATCAAGCATTTTTGAAGTGGTGTGTGTGTGAATGAAAGTATGTGTGTGTGTGTGTGTGTCAGTGAGTCTGTGGAGACGATAACTGACGAACGAATGGACCGATTCGAACGAAGTTGGGTACAAAAATCGCAATCCGTAAACACTGGAAGCCTATTGTTTTTATACGCAATCGAATGTTCAGAACCTCCCTAAATTATCGAGAGAAATTTTGAAAAAATCTCCAAAAAATCAAAACCCCTAATAAAGTTGCGCAAATGGATATTTCTTATGTAATTTTTTATTAGAAAACGATTGACATAAATTTTAAAACGCTAACATGAATCGTTCCCGAGATATTGCCCATTTATCAAAAAAATTATCAAAAAGTCATAAAATAAAGAAAAATATTTCCTATTGAGAAACATGTTCACTTTTCATATGTAATACCATGCGATAAATTTGGTGACATCGATTTCGTATAACTAGCTCGTTCCATTCATGAAAAAAGATACTTTAAATAATACTTTTGTATTTGAATACCAATGGTCATTTATCTACTGTAAGAATAACTTATTTCTCCGTCCATAACGCTTGGCGATATTTTGGCAACAAATTTGGCGGAATGTCGCCAACTCGGCGACATTTTTAATTGTTGCCAAATTAACAAAAATCTCGCCAAATGGATAAAAATGACGCCAAATCAATGAAAATGACGACTAATTGAAGGAAGTATCTACTATAAGAATAACATTTTTTTAAAAGTAGTAAATTCATTGCATTATATAAGGAAAGTCATGTGTTTCCCACATCAGTTTTTTTAAAATTTATAGTTAATTTTTATGAATCATATGAAAAATCGATATTTTTTAGATTTTCTGGCCCAGCATTTTCTTTTCATTTATTTACACAAATGCCATTTACGAAAAAATTAATATTTTTGTAAGCCCGTTAATTCAGGAACAACAATAAAAAATTAACCTTTTTGTATACCGTGATCGGCGCATGCGCGGAACTCTGCGTTGCAAGCGCCGCCATACAAGTAACTATGTAACTAACATCCGTTTCGTTATTTTGTCACAGTAACTGTTACGGTACTTTTAATTACATATACTGACAAAACAACTGTAATGTACTTGTTACAGTGTCAAAGTGACTTTCCCATCCTTTTATGTATATATATATATGTATATATATATATATATATATATATATATATATATATATTGATTGCGTACTTTTTATGATTTTTATGTCGCTAAAACTTCTATCATTAATGTAGAAATAAATTCAGGTCGACTCGTGCAAATGTCGAAAAAGTTTAAATCGCATTCTTACCTAAAATTACACACACGACGCTGCCCTTATTCTTAAACTTTAAAAAACTGGATTTTTAATAAACCTCCAGAGCGGTCGCTGTCCTTGGAAGTCGGCACCTGCTAGCTTCCTTTCCCGGTCGTCCAACCAGCTACTCAAATCCTCGGATGAGTCGGACGGCCTGGGTCTTCCACACACACACACACACACACACACACACAGTGAAAGATCTATATATTTCTGACCCTAATAACTACCGAAACGTAGTCAATTTTACAATTCCATCTAATATTTATAATAATAAAGAAAGATGTCTGAGTGTTTATCTGTGTCGTTTGTAGCGGAAAATCTAAGAGTCGTACGGACATGGAATTTTGTACACAGGTACTTCAGGATCCGGAGCGATACTCGCCTCTGCGGTTGCGTTAGCTTGTATATTTAGGAGCTTTGCTTTGGGGCTGTTTCAAGGGTTGGTATTTCGATGCGACGTCATCTGCTTAGGGATCACGGCTGACTAAAGATACCGGCTGAGGCACTAGAAAATCACGTGATCGCTATAGTCTTGTGCCTTCCCATGAAACCACTACTACGTTGGGATTTACGTTGTTGTGTGTCTCAAAATGAATAATAATTTTTAAGTCTCCAGGATGAATATCCTAATTTTTATATCACATCAAAGAAATTTTTTTTTACTGTTTGGATTAACCTGTGAGGATTTATCATCTGTAAATGAATAAAAAGACCTGGTAAGTGAACTACGTATTAGGATTAATCGTAATCATTTTGATTTGTTTTAAAATTCAATTTTTCTACATTAGATAAGTTAATGTTTATATCTGTTAACTAATTCTATACTGCAATTGTTTTGAAATACAGCTCATTGTAATATTTCAAGTCCCCTTCCCCCTTATTGTATAACTGTGATTCATATAGGGTCAGGATTATACAAACGCAATAAAATTTTATTTAAAAATTTTCTATTTCATTTAGTATGTGAAAAGTAGAAGAATATAGTTATATTGTTTTAAATGTATAGATGTTTTTAATTAATGTTTTGAAGAATTTTATAAGGAGAGCTATATTTTTGGAATAAATAAATGTACAAAAACAAAAATATGCTATTTACATGATCTGAAGATATGGTATATTATGGACATTTTACCTCATGTTCGAATATATAGTAATAGTTCAAAGAAATTAAAGTATTACTGAGTATTATCCGAAGTATTATTCCAAGTTTAAAATTGTAAATATGAGATATTTTGTTTTAAAATGTTTTTTTTTTACTGTTATTGATTTTACTATGGTTATATCTAGAGAAATTTAGAAGCATATTTGTTTCCCATTTTTAACAGTTTGTAATTTATTGCTTTACTTGCAATCTATATAAATAAAATTGAAAATCTGTCTAACTTTCTGTCCGTATGTTTGTCTCGCCATCATTGGAGAACGGCTAAAACGAATTTCATGAAATTTTGTGGGTAGCCCCACCTAAAATTTAGTCCATATTTCGAGTTTCTAGGTCCAGGGTTTGTCTAGATATTCATTAAAAACGCACAGTTAAAACTTCCATAAGCATAGCATTATCCAGACGATATTTTCCCCGTAAATTTATTTGAAGACAATGACATCATTTAGCAACGGATTTAAATCCAGTGTGTTTATGCGGCAGAAGATTTTTTTTTTTAAATCTTTAAGGATTTAAATAATAAAAAAATGTATATAAAATAAATTTTATCGAAATTTTTATTTTTTACTGGATTATATCCATTACGGACTTCAGGTTTACAGATCACTAGGATTATTGATATTTTCATTTATTACTTCATCTGTTTTATTTTGGCAAAAACGATTGAAACTCATATATTGTAGTACGAGTAAACTTCTATTAGTACACGGGTATATCTTTTAATCTACGAGAATATTAAGCAGTATGAGTATATTTTCCCATGCAATTTTAGCTCTTTCATTTTGGCATATATTGGAATCAGTTGCGACCCTCAAGTTTAAAGATTGCGGGGATAATTTATATTTTTACTTTATTAGCCATCTGTTTTATTTTGGCAAATATTTTTGAAATTCATATATTGTAGTACTGATAATTTTCTGATAATACATAGATACATTTTCTAATATTCGGGAATATAAGTAGTACGGGTATATATATCATCCCATACAATTTTAGCTCTTTTATTTTGGCATATATTGATTCAATTTCATATTTTATGTAAATTTGTTACAAACGAGACCAGGCAGGCTGTTTTATTCTTCAGATTTGCCTGTGAAAATAATTGTGTATAGCGAGAACAGAGATTCTTAAACTTCATTTTAGGAGCATTAGTTTAAATATTTTAATAGAATGTTTCGAATGACGATGTCATTTAGAATAGCATAGGAATTTACACGTGATTGTGAATTTTATGTTTCTTTACATTATATATTCCGTGCGAAAAACGGCTATGTAGTACGGATAATCTTTTACTAATACGGATATATTTTTTAATCTACGAGAATGTAAGTATGGTATATTTTCCTATACAATTTTGGCATATATTGGCATCAATTACTGCCTTTGGGTTTAAAGATTTACGGGGATTATTAATATTTTCAATTTATTACGTTATCTGCTACTTTTCTGCAAAGATTTTTGAAACTCATATTTTGTACACAGGTAATCTTCTACTGATACGCGGGTCCTCTAATATTCGATGATATAAGTAGTACGAGTATATCGTCTAATAAATACAAGTTTAGCGCTTTATTTTGGCATATCTTGATTTAATTTCATATTTTTTATAAATTTGTTTACAAGCGGGACCAGGATATTTCATTCTTCAGATTTTCCTGTGAAGATAATTTTGTATAGCAAGAACGAAGATTCTTTAATTTATTTTTAGTTGCAATTGTTTGCATATTTTAATAGAATGCTTTAAATAACAATAGCATTTAAAATGTTATAGGGATTTGCACATGATTGGGAATTTTAAGTTTTTTTATATTATATATTCCGTAAGAGCAACGGGTATAAAGCTAGTATATTATATATTTGAAATTGGATTATCTAAGCTGAGAACTCTCGCGTTGTACTTCATCTAATTTTAATATCAAGAGGTATTTTTGCATCTCAAGAAATATGATTAGGTTTTTTTTTCTTATTGAAGTGAGGGAACGAAGTGACTAAATTTTGTACGACGATAAATCTATCTCTACAACTTAAACATTTCTTTTTTATTTGAACACATAGTGTATAATGTTTCGTAGGACGAAGGTGTTGCGAAATGTGGTTGCAAAAATTTACGCGTGCTACACCCCACATCCTTTACTAATATTCATTGTCCAATGAAAATCCCACAAAAACATCCAATTTTTTAAAATGTGAATATATAGTATAAATTAATGTTTTGTAGTCTGATCTCATTGCTGAACGTAGTCGAGCATCCAATTTAGATCAGAAAACAGTAGGGGTAACAAGCACAGGTACCGTACTATCTATCCTTCCTCTAATCGATCACCTTTCGGTTGAACTTTTGGACCTACACAGATTTAACGTACTCATACTCTGCGTAGGCACGGAGATAGTTTAGGGTGATGTCGAGGATCGAATCCGCGTCTGTAGTGTTGTTGAGACCTAGACCGTCCGACCTACCAGAAAGGTGTAAGGTAACTGTTTGGATGGCAGGGAAATGCCACCCAATTTAGACCGGAACCCAGTGGGGGAGACATCCACAGGGACCGTACTGTCCTTCCCCTTCCACCAACCTCTCGGACGGACTTACGGACCTACATGTTTAACGTGATCGTACTCCGCGTGAACATGGCGGTAGTTTTAGCAGCGGAGGGAATCGAACCCGAGCCTACCGAGTGCAATTCTCACGTGCTAACCACTGGGCTACCGCGTCTGTAGTGTGATATCTTTCTCAAGAATGTTTTTCTCTACCCAGACTGTTCGACCTAACTGAAGGTGTAAGGTAACTGTTTGGAAGGCCAGGATAGTGCCACTCAATTTTGGCCGGAACCCAATAGGGTGGCAACCATAGGGACTGCACTACCTAGATGGAAATTGAAGTTTTCGAGTATTTTGGGTTATTTATTTCATTCCTATTTTAATTTGTGTGCATATTCTTTTCCCAATTAACATTATTTTAGCGTTTCTGTGATTTATTTATACTTATATCATGACTTTTGGAGCCTTTTTTAAAACCGATTTAGGGAAAGTTTTTTTCTGGCTGAACTTCCGTTATTAAAATTTACGGCATATAGTTTAATACTAAATATTTTTTTTCGAAGGGAAATGTTACTATCTGTTTATATGTATCTAGAGCACTATTCTGATTATGTATCCATAGCGTATTATAATAAAGATATAATATTTAAGTTTACTCCATTGTCGGAAATCCGTTTTGAATGTCCAAAACCACGCCCCCTTAATTTATGAAGAATTAGCATATAAATAACATCCTATTTGCGTGTTGTATGTCATTTGGATGCATGCTGAGGTGCGTGTTGCTGCTTATGATAGCACGAAATTGCTGGGTACATGGAAATACTTTAGCAAAACTATTGCAATTTCCTTTCCCACTAACCAATTTATTATTTTAGTTTCGCTATACTAAATTGCAGTGCTTCTGGTTACGCCACTATTCATTAGCGTACTTCTCTACATTCACTGTTTGCGCTTGTATGTTAAGCAATGGAATGGAATGCTAGCTTTTTAGTGTTGCTAAATGTGATGGTTATAAGCAGTAGCAGTGCTATACGCATTTTGTTGTCTTCCTTAAACTTTGCTCTGGAAAATAGGTTAAAAAATGCAGAATCAAATATGTCGTGAAATTCCAGATTTAGTATTGTATGAATGACTTTATCGTAAAGCGCAATCTGTTTCTAAATAAAAATTCTCGTTTTAATACGTATGAACAAAAAGCAGAAGCTGACGATAGAATGTAAAAATTTCGATTTACGAAAATTCGATTTATCGAAATCATGAAAATTAGTCCACTAGTAAAGCGAAATCGAACAACATGTTATGTCTAGAATAATTAGTAATCATTTGAAAGGGGAAATTTTTGACCGATGCATGTCAAATATTTCGAGTTCGAAATATTTCGGAAGTTCATGTTGTTTAAATGGTTTTAATCAAGACACTTGATGTTGCGAAATGAACCCGCGATTTTCGGAAAAACGGTTCTGGATACCGTCGTAGTTTTTGTAAGACAAACATTATTGTCAATGGCCTTTTTAACAAGTAATAATTCAAATGTGTGTATCGAAAGCCCATTTTTAACTATTGTCGGATTTGGAACAGGAATAAATGCGTACTGCATAGCACAGACTCTTCCTCTGAAGAATTCGGACCGGCTAGACTCAGTCATTTTCGTATACTATGCACTTTATTACTTTCCTTATATACATAATGTATAAGGAAAGTATTGTGACGGGGTCGAAAATTCGAAATCGAGTTTTCGACGGGAGAGCACGTTTCAAGCATCCCTGATCACGAATCAAACATTTTTGAAGTGATGTCTGTGTGTGTGTGTGTGTCTGTGTGAAAGTATGTGTGTGTGTGTGTGTCTGTGTGAAAGTATGTGTGTGTGTGTGTGTGTGTGTCAGTGAGTCTGTGGAGACGATAACTGACGACCGAATGGACCGATTCGAACCAAATTTGGTACAAAAATCACAATCCGTAAACACTGGAAGCCTATTGTTTTTATACGCAATCGAATGTTAAGAACACCCCTAAATTTTCGAATGAAATTTTGAAAAAATAGTCAAAAAATCAAAACCACCAATAAAGTTACGCAAATAGACATTTCTTATGTAATTTTTCATTAGAAAACGATTGACATAAGTTTTAGAACGCTAACATGAACCGTTCTCGAGATATTGCACATTTTTCAAAAAAATTATCAGAAAGTCATATAAAATTAAAAAAAAATATTTCCTCTTGAGAGACATGTTCACTTTTCAGTAATACCATGCAATAAATTGGATGACATCATTCTCGTGGATCTAGCTCGTTCCATTCATGAAAAAAGATACTTTTTGTAATACTTTTGTATTTGAAGGCCAATAGTCATTTATCTGCTGTAAGAATAACTTATTTCTTTGTCCATTTCACTTAGCGAGATTTTGGCGACGAATTTGGCGGAATGTCGCCAACTTGGCAACTTTTTGAAATGTTGCCAAATTAACGAAAATCTCGCCAAATGGATAAAAATGACGCTAAATCAATGAAATGACGACTAATTGTCGAAAATTCAATATCTTGGAAAGAATATTAGTATCTACTATAAGAAAAACCTATTTATTTTACTGTAAAAGTGGTAAATTCCTTACATTATATAAGGAAAGTCATGTGTTGCCCAAATCAGATTTTTTATTAAAGAAATGATTTCAAATTTCATCTTTAAATGAAGGAAACCAAACACGTTAAATCTAAGCAAGCAAATGGCGCGACTTTCTTTCTATTACTTTCCTTATATACATAATGTATAAGGAAAGTATTGTGACGGGGTCGAAAATTCGAATTCGAGTTTTTGACGGGAGAGCACGTTTCAAGCATCCCTGATCACAAATAAAACATTTTTGAAGTAATGTCTCTGTGTGTGTGTGTCAGTGAGTCTGTGGAGACGATAACTGACGAACAAATGGACCGATTCGAACCAAATTTGGTACAAAAATCACAATCCGTAAACACTGGAAGCCTATTGCTTTTATACGCAATCGGATGTTCAGAACCACCCTAAATTTTCGAATGAAATATTGAAAAAATCGTCAAAAAATCAAAACCACTAATAAAGTTACGCAAATAAACATTTCTTATGTAATTTTTCATTAGAAAACGATTGACATAAATTTTAGAACGCTAACATGAACCATTCTCGAGATATTGCACATTTTTCCAAAAAATTATCAAAAAGTCATATAAAATAAAATAAAAATATTTCCTATTGAGAAACATGTTCTCTTTTCATATGTAATACCATGCGATAAATTGAGTGACATCATTCTCGTGGATCTAGCTCGTTCCATTCATGAAAAAAGATACTTTGAATAATACTTTTGTATTTGAACGCCAATAGTCATTTATTTATCTGCTGTAAGAATAACTTATTTCTTAGTGCATAACGCTTGGCGAGATTTTGGCGACGAATTTGGCGGAATATCGCCAACTTGGCGACTTTTTTGAAATGTTGCCAAATTAACGAAAATCTCGCCAAATGGATAAAAATGACGCTGAATCAATGAAAATGACGATTAATTGTCGAAAATTCAATATCTTGGAAAGAATATTAGTATCTACTATAAGAAAAACCTATTTTTTTACTGTAAAAGTAGTAAATTCATTACATTATATAAGGAAAGTCATGTGTTGCCCACATCAGATTTTTTTACATTCCGATTGTTCTGTTAGCTCTGATTCATTCCTCTTATTTTTATATCTGACTCTCATAACTTCCAATTTGGCATGAGTGGCGTGTAGAGATATATATATTTCTGATAGCCAGCTCGGTTTTAAGATATTATCTTAAAATGAAACTTCCAAGAACATTCAAAAATTTAGAACGAGCCTACTACACAAATTTTGTAACTATGGCACATATGAGTATATTCAAACCCTACATTTAAATAAGTCGATCAAATTTCTTAAATATAACTAAAGTGCAAATACTTCGTTTGAACACAATATAAAGCAAAAAATTTATGAAGAAGTATTTATATGGTGGCAATGGGCACGCACACTTTATTTTTTAATGAATTATTAAGCATTTTTATTATCTTATGCATACTGATTTCATACGGTCATATGGATATCCAAAGAAACCGGAAGTAACATTTGAAAAGGCAGGAATGGAAATCTTTAGTGAGCCCTCCTAATCCGTGTAGCTTCAGAAACAGATTAGTGTCCCATTTTTTTACTTTCCTTATATACATAATGTATAAGGAAAGTATTGTGACGGGGTCGAAAATTCGAATTCGAGTTTTCGACGGGAGAGCACGTTTCAAGCATCCCTGATCTCGAATCAAACATTTTTGAAGTGATGTCTGTGTGTGTGTATGTGTGTGTGTGTGTGTGTGTGTGTGTGTGTGTGTGTGTGTGTGTGTGTGTGTGTGTCAGTGAGTCTGTGGAGACGATAACTGACGAACGAATGGACCGATTCGAACCAAATTTGGTACAAAAATCACAATCCGTAAACACTGGAAGCCTATTGCTTTTATATGCAATCGAATGTTAAGAACCCCCCTAAATTTTCGAATGAAATTTTGGAAAAATCGTCAAAAAATCAAAACCACTAATAAAGTTACGCAAATAGACATTTCTTATGTAATTTTTCATTAGAAAACGATTGACATAAATTTTAGAACGCTAACACGAACCGTTCTCGAGATATTGTTCATTTTTTAAAAAAAATTATCAAAAAGTCATATAAAAAAAAATTCCTATTGAGAAACATGTTCACTTTTCATATGTAATACCATGCGATAAATTGGGTTACATCATTCTCGTGGAACTAGCTCATTCCATTCATGAAAAAATATACTTTTAGTAATACTTTTGTGTTTGAACGCCAATACTCATTTATCTGCTGTAAGAATAACTTATTTCTTAGTGCATAACGCTTGGCGAGATTTTGGCGACGAATTTGGCGGAATGTCGCCAACTTGGCGACTTTTTGAAATGTTGCAAAATTAACGAAAATCTCGCCAAATGGATAAAAATGACGACTAATTGTCGAAAATTTAATATCTTGGAAAGAATATTAGTATCTACTATAAGAAAAACCTACTTTTTTTACTGTAAAAGTAGTAAATTAATTACATTATATAAGGAAAGTCATGTGTTGCCCACATCAGATTTTTTTTTACTGTAAAAGTAGCAAATTCATTACATTATATAAGGAAAGTCATGTGTTGCCCACATCAGATTTTTTTTTCATGCAGCTGTAGACTTTTAAGCAAAAATTTAAAAGAATAAATTGCGAACGAAAACTAATACAAAGATGCAATTTTTACTTTCCTTATATATATAATGTATAAGGAAAGTATTGTGACGGGGTCGAAAATTCGAATTCGAGTTTTTGACGGGAGAGCACGTTTCAAGCATCCCTGATCTCGAATAAAACATTTTTGAAGTAATGTCTGTGTGTGTGTGTGTGTGTGTGAGAGAGAGAGTCTGTGTGTGTGTGTGTGTGTGTGTGTGTGTGTGTGTGTGTGTGTGTGTGTGTGTGTGTGTGTGTGTGTGTGTGTGAGAGAGAGAGAGTCTGTGGAGACGATAACTGACGAACAAATGGACCGATTTGAACCAAATTTGGTACAAAAATCACAATCCGTAAACACTGGAAGCCTATTGCTTTTATACGCAATCGGATGTTCAGAACCACCCTAAATTTTCGAATGAAATATTGAAAAAATCGTCAAAAAATCAAAACCACTAATAAAGTTACGCAAATAAACATTTCTTATGTAATTTTTCATTAGAAAACGATTGACATAAATTTTAGAACGCTAACATGAACCATTCTCGAGATATTGCACATTTTTCCAAAAAATTATCAAAAAGTCATATAAAATAAAATAAAAATATTTCCTATTGAGAAACATGTTCTCTTTTCATATGTAATACCATGCGATAAATTGAGTGACATCATTCTCGTGGATCTAGCTCGTTCCATTCATGAAAAAAGATACTTTGAATAATACTTTTGTATTTGAACGCCAATAGTCATTTATTTATCTGCTGTAAGAATAACTTATTTCTTAGTGCATAACGCTTGGCGAGATTTTGGCGACGAATTTGGCGGAATATCGCCAACTTGGCGACTTTTTTGAAATGTTGCCAAATTAACGAAAATCTCGCCAAATGGATAAAAATGACGTTGAATCAATGAAAATGACGATTAATTGTCGAAAATTCAATATCTTGGAAAGAATATTAGTATCTACTATAAGAAAAACCTATTTTTTTACTGTAAAAGTAGCAAATTCATTACATTATATAAGGAAAGTCATGTGTTGCCCACATCAGATTTTTTTTTTCATGCAGCTGTAGACTTTTAAGCAAAAATTTAAAAGAATAAATTGCGAACGAAAACTAATACAAAGATGCAATTTTTACTTTCCTTATATATATAATGTATAAGGAAAGTATTGTGACGGGGTCGAAAATTCGAATTCGAGTTTTTGACGGGAGAGCACGTTTCAAGCATCCCTGATCTCGAATAAAACATTTTTGAAGTAATGTCTCTGTGTGTGTGTGAGTGTGTGTGAGAGAGAGAGAGTGTCTGTGTGTGTGTGTGTGTGTGTGTGTGTGGAAGACCCAGGCCGTCCGACTCATCCGAGGATTTGAGTAGCTGGTTGGACGACCGGGAAAGGAAGCTAGCAGGTGCCGACTTCCAAGGACAGCGACCGCTCTGGAGGTTTATTAAAAATCCAGTTTTTTAAAGTTTAAGAATAAATTCGTACGACAGACAGTTTTACAGACAAGAAATACGGACATAACGAAGACAGGTACTGTAAACAGACACAAATATGGACACGAAACATTCAGAAAAACATCAAGGATAATAATAATGAGACATTGCACAACATGATATAGATGATGAAGTAAATACAAAATGACATGGGAGGCTGATAATAAAAGATGAAAGTGTTTTCAATTTAACAGTAGTGTTATCAGTTATCATATTTACAATTTAATATATACAAGTTTGTACAAACAAAAGCAGGAAAAGGGGAACAGCAGAGGAATCTTCATTGATCAGGAAAGTTAAAAGCAGTAAAGCCCGACGAACTTGTCAATTTACTTTATTGGAAATGTCTCTTGCAATGAGGACACAGTTCTTAAGATAAAAAATGGATTGACTGTTGCGGCTGACACTGGAAAACCAAGCCGCTTCATTTCCAGGAGCAGGTTTAGAAAGATGAAATTTCTTAGTTAAGGGGCAAGAGAAAACAAAGTGATCTACGTCGCCAAAAGAGTTGCATAAGCAGTTCGAGGATTTTTTATGTTTAAAATAGTATAAATAATCAAGAAAAGGACCATGACCAGTTAAAAAATAGATTAAGTATTTGTTATGAATTTGGGTATTTACGTTAACTTTGGGGAGATAATTTAGAATTCTGGCTGGGTCATGAGTCCTAGGGGAGATATATTCATTAAGATACTTTTGCCAGTTTTGAAGTAAGAGATTTTTGCAAAAATTAGTTAAACGAGAATAGGGGAGAGGAACTGAAAAAGGGAAACCGGAGGAGGATGCTTCTTTAGCGTGGAGGTCCGCGACTTCATTTCCCAGAATGTCAGCATGGGCCTTGACCCAAATAAGATTAAAAAGGTGTTTAGAGCGTGTGTGTGTGTGTGTGTGAGAGAGAGAGTCTGTGGAGACGATAACTGACGAACAAATGGACCGATTTGAACCAAATTTGGTACAAAAATCACAATCCGTAAACACTGGAAGCCTATTGCTTTTATACGCAATCGGATGTTCAAAACCACTAATAAAGTTACGCAAATTAACATTTCTATGTAATTTTTCATTAGAAAACGATTGACATAAATTTTAGAACGCTAACATGAACCATTCTCGAGATATTGCACATTTTCAAAAAAATTATCAAAAAGTCATATAAAATAAAAAAAATATATTTCCTATTGAGAAACATGTTCACTTTTCATATGTAATATCATGCGATAAATTGGGTGACATCATTCTCGTGGATCTAGCTCATGCCATTCATGAAAAAAGATACTTTGAGTAATACTTTTGTATTTGAACACCAATAGTCATTTATCTGATGTAAGAATAACTTATTTCTTCGTCCATAAGGCTTGGCGAAGATTTTGGCGACGAATTTGGCGGAATATCGCCAACTTGGCAACTTTTTGAAATGTAGCCAAATTAACGAAAATCTCGCCAAATGGATAAAAATGACGCTAAATCGATGAAAATGACGACTAATTGTCGAAAATTCAATTTCTTGGAAATAATATTAGTATCTACTATAAGAAAAACCTATTTTTTTACTGCAAAAGTAGTAAATTCATTACATTATATAAGGAAAGTCATGTGTTGTCCACATCAGATTTTTTAAATTTGCCGAGAATCAAAATTTTGCTGGACTTAAATGAGAGGGAGGCTAAAACTCAGAGACGTTTTTTTTTTCTTCTTTTCATTTAAGCTTTCCGTATGTGTATTGCAATGTATGCTGTATAGGCATATTCAAGATCTCTGAATGGGGGCTTAACAAAATGGACGAGGAAAATGACACGATTTCACATTAAGATTTCACATTTTAAGATTTATGTTCATCATGTTACGGACCGATACCTTATGATCATGCCATTCACATCTCCGTAATATACAGAAAGGTATTTTGGTGTGGAATTTTTGCTGACACATCTACATTTTTTTTGCAAACCATGTACGAAGACGTCTACTACATTTACTTTGAGGATATCCTGTTTCCTTCTGCTGTCGCTCTCAATTTTTCATAAAACCCTGTGGTTATGATTTGCATTTCTTTATCTCATTTGAGTTAACCTGTCTCACGTTATCTCTTGTAATAAAAGTTCTGTTCAGCCGAACATTACGATCAGAAATAAATCCGATAAGCATATCTGAATTTGAGAATGCCTGTTAAGAATGAAAGAAACAATTAGTTAGTTTTGGGGAGAAAAAAAACAAACTTGGCGGTATTATTGTTGAGCAACTGCTTACGCGTTTACTCATTTGATTCGCTATTCATTAGTGGTCCAGTTTAAGGGACAAAGTTTTAAGAGTCAAAATCTGAGATATTTTATCTAACTCTAATGTACTCTATCAAAAAAATTTTTTAAATGCACGTGGGCATGGAAAACCCTATGAAAATTATGGCCCTGTGAAGATAATTGTTTCATACAGAGTTCGTTGCTGAACGTGGGAAGATATAAATTTTGCGTACTGCGCCCTTAACTCAATAACCAAATTTTCTGAAATTTAAGGTGATCTCTCTCACTCTCTCTGTATCTCTCTCACTCTGTCTCTCTCCCTCTCCCTCTCTCACTCTCCCCCTCCCTCTCTCTCCTCTCCTCTCTCTCCCCTCTCCTCCCCCTCTCTCCCCCCCCCCCCCCCTCTCTCTCTCTTTCTGCGCGCGAGAGAGAAAGAAAATATACTTTTTGGAATTTTAAAACCTTTCCTAATCATTCTGTATACTTAGATACCTTAAACATAAATTTACTTTCGGTACTGTGACTATTTTATTCAAGTGTAATGCACCTATATACCAACCTCTCTCACTAGAGGTGTGGAACAAGCGGTAACTGTGTGTCCAAACATTTGAAATGTGTGTGTGAAATTCGGATATGTACCGTGGGAGTTAATGAATTAGAGATCGTTGCTGAATGTGGTCGGATGAAAATTGCACATGCTATGACCCCTATGCTGAGATATATCCCCACTCCTCACGATAACTAATGTAAGATTAAACCGTTTTCTCTTTTAATTTGGATAAGTTGTGCAAATGAATGATTTACAGACTGAGTTCATTGTTAAACGGGGACGAATGATATAGTAATTCTTTTATACCGAAAATAATTTGTTACATCTGGGGTTTAATGTGGAATGAAAATAGTCTATTATAGCATATCTTAGTCGCATATCTTATATCAGTTACGACATTCTCACTATTTATATTTCATATGTGCTAACTCTACCGAATTTGGCGGGAGACTCCCGATTTTTGAGTGTTTCTCCCGATTTCTCGCTTTTGAAGACACATCTCCCGATTTTAGCGATTTTTTGAAAGAAACCATACGTTTAGAGATAATATCCCAAATAATTCCGTATAAAAGGGATTGTTTTAGCTAAGTGGGAAATTTTTCTCTATTTGATCAAAAGTACGTCCATAAGATTACAGATGCAGACGTGCCAACTTTCCGGATTTTTCATTACTTCTCCGACCTCTGGATTACTAACGAAATTCTCCGGCTTTTTTTGTTTGAAATTTATCAATTAACCAGACATGGTATAATTCCTCGGAAACACCGATTTTCCGCTTTTTTAGCACTGATTTTTACCATTCCAGGGATCGTAGTAAATCCATAATAAAATGCAGGGTAATGCCAATCAAATTAACGGAGATTTACGGCCAAGTGTAATGTAAATTAAGATCTCGATCGCTTATTTTATGAAAGTAAATAAATATACTTCAAAGGTTGTCTAATTCAGCATAAATCGCTAAAATGTTATTTTGTTCATTAATTTCGTATAAACACTGCGATTGCGCAATTCAGTTTGTTCTCATGAATCGCTGAGTGTGCAATAGTATCTTTTTCCATCCATCTCAATCTTCTACATATTGCATTTTTGATTGACTAAACTAGCTTATTTTCATATTCTGATTAATTTCTTAATTATTATCGCATAAACAGTGCGATTGTGCAATTCAGTTACTTCGCGTGAAATGCCGAGAGTACGTTAGTATCTTTTCCCATCCATCTCCATCATTTAAATGTTGCATCTTAAATCGACTACACTAGCGTATTTTCATATTCTGATTAATTATTACTGTTAATTTCTTAATTATTTTCGCATAAAAGTGCGATTGAATTCAGTTACATCGCGTGAATTGTCGAGAGTACGTTAGTATCTTTTTCCATCCATTTCCATCATTCAAATGTTGCATATTAGATCGACTAAATTAGCTTATTTTCATATTATGGATAATTATTAAGGTTCATTTTTTAATTATATTTGCATAATACAAATTTTTCTATTTTGAAAAATGGGTAATATGAACTCTGTGAAGGGATATTTTCCAAAAAGTGGTATTAAAGCAATGATTTAGGCAAATAAAAAGGAAACCATTTTAGTAGGAATATAATTCAGTGCTATGTATATATATATATATATATATATATATATATATATACTTTATTAAAGATCAATATTTATTACTTTCTTTAGTAAAAATCTGTGTTTTACCTAACATAAATATTTGTTTTCATTTATAAAGTAATTTTTACCGGATAAAACCTTTATATATTTTTTGTTTCATAATTTATTGTCCTGAAATTTTATAAAATTGGTGTCCTGAATTCTCATATTCTACCAGTACTATGCCTGATATTTAATGCAGTATTTTTTTTTTTTGGCGGGGGGGGGGGGGGGGGGGGGCATTGAGATTTAATTAATAAATAATCAAGAATTAATGTTATCAAGTTATTATTATTTTTTGTATAATTTGTTACTAACACTGATTTAATTCAAAAGATAGTTCATGATTTTTTTTTTTTTTTCAGATAAGTTTAAAACATAATGTACTTAAATGGTATACAGTGTTTTAATGTTTTAAGCAAATATTAAGTGTCATAAGT
The DNA here is from genome assembly GCA_951213105.1 of Amaurobius ferox. Lineage (NCBI taxonomy): Eukaryota > Metazoa > Arthropoda > Arachnida > Araneae > Amaurobiidae > Amaurobius > Amaurobius ferox. Next base: position 94,238,516 of record OX578140.1, on the reverse strand, counting down.
AAACAATATATTTGCGACAAAATAGTCTCCTGCTTTTTCTGTTTGGAAAGTTGGCATGTCTGGTGTATTTATAAATATGTTTATAATTCAAATTTAGAGGGGGGGGGGGAATGAAGATGAAAAAAATCTGTATTTTTCCCTAAATGTATGTTATTTTCATACTTAACATTATGACATTGAAACGCGCACTTTAAAAAATCTACTGAATTTTCTTCAGTGAGGGTTGGCAGGTATGATATTTCATATTTTTAGCTCCGTATTTGTATTAACATTAAAAAGTATAGCTATTCATTTCTGTTCGATAGCTATTCTATTGGCGGCAGGTATTCTGATTGAATGCACTGCACGGCTTTGCGTTAATATACTATTTTCACAACGTACTTAGAGGCTGGGATTCATTGCTTTCCTTTAATATATACTAGTTTCATAATGTACTTACAGGCTGCACCTAAGACCGATCTCCCGTCTAACCTCTAATAAAGTGTTTGTTTATTCGTTTATTTGTTCCGCTGCTAACGTTGTAGCGCAAAATCGAAACGACCCATAGCTATAAGAAATTTGCCCAGGTTAAATCCTGGAATACCTTGAAGCCATTCAAGCCGTGCATTAAAAATTTAAATCAGTTTATAGATTTTTTTTTCTTATGTTAAAGCAAGCGTGATTTTAACACTAATCGGCTCCTTAATGATCGAAAATATTTTCAGAGTTTTCATCTGTGGCGATTGGGAGTCGCCGGTCCCCGAACCACGGACCCTTTGCTTACAAGACCGACATTATACGATTAGAGCAAAAGTATTCGGCTCCGTTCTTATAATTCGGGTACAGGTTCCAAGCATCTTTGATCAGATGTCTTTGCTGCCGCACACTCCCTCACCTGATGAGAAGGCCCCGGTCTAATTTCGGCGAGGAGGGGGGACCGCTGAGAAAACCCCCGCGTGTCCCCCCCGAAATGCAGTTGAGGGGCTGAAGACCGGGAGGCGTGTTGCCTCCGGCGCGTGACGTCAGTCGTTGTCAACCAGGAAGGGAGTGGCAAGGCCTCTCAATCGCCACACATCTTAACACATCAAGATGAAAATAAAATGCATAGAAATACGCGTACGCTTATTTTAGTTCATTATTTTCGAGCATCGGGGAATTAAAGATTCATACGATTCTCACTTTTGATGTGAATATGATATCTTTGCATTCTAATAATATATTAATTACTCTGAATTTTTTTTAAACTGGGTCCTATAAATGTTGCAATTTTAGCGGGAAAGGAGTTCTGTCAAAGTTTCCTACGCCTACTTTTTTAATCTTTATACTTTTCTTTTTCAGTCACCTACTGTGACTTCTCCAATCCTTAATTCATTTGAGATCTTTCTTATGCTTTCTCCCACTTCTAATATTTTAAAGCCTGTTTTTTAACATCTAAGAAAACCGCAACATATTTTCTTTTCCCACTCATTCTAGATCAAAATTTCATCATATTAAAAAATCATCGTCTTAATATTTTATGTTCTTAAAACAGAGTGATGAACTTTCATCATATAAGACTACGCTTACGTTCCCCAGGCTAAAAATAGACCTGGGGGACTCGGATTAACGGGACTTTATTGTATATATTTTATGTATGTATGTTCTGTCTAAATAAACAAAAGTGTTTTTGCTTCGTCTGGCTCAATGCCAACGCCTTTTTTGTTTCCTCTAAGCGCCAGTCAGGATTTTCAGGAGAAACAAATCTATCTTCGTCTACTCACGTTAGAAAATATTCCATTGGAAATGGAATAAAAAAAAAATGCGAGCTATGGCAGTTCTTTGATAGACATGTCTAAGATACAAGGGAGGAGCTGTTTTTCTTTGTAGTTTATATTTTTCCTCTCACTCATATGTATAGGGGAGAGTGGGGCAAAACCGGGTAGACGGGTCAAACCGGGTACCTTTGTATCCTATCGACAGGTGCTGTCATCTGCCGCCTGGTGCATGACATCTTGTTCTGGGCCATTTTCAAACCGTTTGCCTTTATTTACGGATCCGAGAGGTTAAGTGTCTCAGAATTATTTTGGTTTAAAAAAACAAGTGCAAAAGTTAAGAAAGATTAGTTAGTCTGCACCAATATAACTAACTGTAATTAAATTGAATGAGGTGCTGATATCGTCTTTTATTAGATCTGTGGATATTATATTTCTATAATGTCTAAAATACAGAAAATCATTTGAAAATCTCTTTTTTGGTAATTTATTTTATAATTACCCGGTTTTGCCCCACCCTCTGAAAAGTTACATTTTGGAAACTTTTGAAATATCATGTTTGTGGTCATAATATTTAATTTTTTTTTTATAACAAAGGGCATTTATCTACAGAGGGGAACCATTTCAAAACAGATGTACCGTTGTTAGCAGAATTTCGTGTTCTGGAGCTTCTTAATCTCTCAAAAACCATTAGCGCCCCGGTTCTGCCCCACTCTCCCCTATAGTGTTTATGTTCAGAATATATACATCCGTCGAAATCTGAATTTTTGACCGCCATCACAATACTTTATATACACTATGTATTTTGGGGAAAATGAAAGTGATATTTTTGATCCTTCCATTTTTAACTATAGCCCCAAAAACATGTATCGATAAACACTTCGTAAAACCATATTTATCACTTTAGCCTTTGTTACGCCTAGTATGTATACAACTGAAAATAAATATCATGGGATCCAACTGTACGTTATCCTTCGTTCACTGATCTGATCTCTGTCTCTCTCTTTACTACATCCGCGGAGATATGAAAAACGCAGCTGTTTCTAAAAATCATATGCTTCATACTCTGGGTTCAGAACGGTCTTTCTCTTTAAAGAAAAAAGAAAATTTAAGAAAGATAAAAAGCGCAGCTGCTCTCTTGCGATAAAGCTGCCGTTGAGCGTTAGAGAATCGATTAGTAACGCCAGTTTGCTTATCGAGTGTTTGTGTCTAGTAAACTGGGGGAAGAGAGTCAGAGTATTGTAAATTTCCTGGGCGTGGTAACCAGTGTGTTTTTTTAGTAGAGTGTTTTATATTAATGACTAGAGTTTAAAGGGATTATTATTAACTTTGCTTTTATTCAACCGTTTTAACATGTTTTACAAATTGTTCAGATATAGATAGGAAGCACTAAAGATATAACTTGTATAATGTAAAGATATAACGGACAAAATAGACATAAGTAGTCAGTTCTTTTTAAATTTTTATTCTGTGTTAATGAATTATTTGCTATAAACGTTCTTAATTTAAAATTGTATTGTATTTTTGTCGATGTTAGTTGCCTTTTATTCCGTATTTTTAAATTTTTGCGTTTACTTACATTCATAGTTTCTACTTTTTTGAAAAAAAATTTCCACTTTTTTAAAATAAATAAGTGCCAACCAAGCATAAAGAAATTTTAGTTTTCCCTTTTATTCATATTAGATTTGATAGGGGTAAATTATAAAATGGACGGTGTTAACAAAATATACATTAATTACTTCTACTGCGAGTGCTATAACTGTTTTTACTAGTGTAATTGTATAAATGAGTACCACTACAGCTGTTTTTACTAGTGTAATTGTATGAGTACCACTACAACTGTTTTATACTGTATTTGTGTACTGTAATGCTAACTTTTAAACAAAATTTTAAACGCTTTAACGAGGAAACGCCTCGACAACGTTCATAACAATTGCTAACTGAATTAATTCCTTGCTGCAACAAAAGTTCTTAGCCTCAACAAATTTCTCCTGCTAATAAAACTATCTGTTTAAATATCTATTATTGAATATTTAAGATAAACTTTTAAAATGCTTCATTGTTTTATTAATACGTGAGTGACGTCAAAACTTTAATACCTTTTACTCAATTTCAGAAAAGGAGGCAGTATTTTTTCTTGCAAGCTTTCACAAACTCTTTCGTAGCTCAGTCACAGGCTGAGAGAACCCCAGTGTTCCATGGAAGGGAACCCTTTTTGAAAACAGGCCTGTCGAAAGAGATCAGGTGCCCTGGGGCTATGGCCTCTCCGGACCCTTCAGAGCAGGTCGGGACTTCAGCCTCGGCTGCCCTGATCGAATTTCTCGTTTAGATTTTCATTGGCAACTCATAATGAACGACTTCCTCATACTTAATATTATCTTAAGGTGTAGTACTTTATAAGGGTGTTTAAAATTCCTTAATTTTGGTGATGTAAATTGAGTATTGAACCAGTAATAGATGTGAGCCCAAACTGCACGAGACTGTAATGCTAGGTTCGTAGTTTAAGAAAAATAACCACTACAAGGCCTTGCAAAGCTTGAAAAAGGGATTCTTATTGCTATAATAAACATAGGTGGAATGATTTTGATGTTAGAACTGACCAACACTGAATAATCGGTTATGGAATAGGCGGACTTTGTCAGAACATATAGCTTTACAGCCTCTTGCTGTTTGTGCATATTAAAGCTAGATTTCTATTGTTTTGTGGGAGTAAAACTCAGCGTGTTTTAATTTAAACAAGCAATGTTGCATAACGTTTAATGTAGTTATGCGTAATAGAATCAAAGCAAGCATGTAACATTGCATTTAAACAATTTGATAATACCGAATTTGATTATAAAACTTAACTCTAAACTTGAGTAGCATTAGACGTGTCTGGTAGAAAACCTGTCCTTGTATATATATATACATATATATGTATTTATGGTAAGTTTTTTTATTTCTTCGAAATGGAACTACACTACAATCCCATTACTTCCTGCATGTATTTGAACGTGAGTTCGGGTTGATAGTCTTCTATAGAATACAACTTTTTTTTTTAATCCCTCCTCTGTCCCATTATATATCCTGTGGATTATTACACTCCCCTTTTTGAAAGAGTATGAATAAAAAAAAAAAGACAGGAAAAATAAAAATGGTGGACTGCTGGTTGCTGCTGTCCCTACTTCATCCCATCCCCTCTGCATGTTTTGTTAGCTGTGATATTCACGGTCGGCCGCGTTTCTGTCTTTTCGACACCCCAGTGTTAACTTTTTATTTTTTGTTTAAAAAATTATATACTGAGGTGAGCAAAAAAAAAAAAAAAGAAAAAAAACGTGCGCGCAAAGTCGCTTCCCACATGGTTAGTTTCAAAGCTACGCTTCAATGGGCCTCTGATAGGATGCTTATAAAAGTTTGAAAGAAATCAGTGGGGTGTGAAACACGCAAGAAAAGATGGTATATTATGTTGTTATTTTTAAGAGATAAGTCATGTTTGGTTAAGTATAGCTCCCTTTTTTAATCAGTTTGTAAGCTTTCAAAGATAAATAATTCGAAACATATTTTTTTAAACTGAAAGAGCAGTGTAATTTGAAACGCAGTTGGCCATTATTAAATTTTAATTATTTGTTAGAACATTTTTGTGCATAAATTTAAATAATTCTTTTGTTGTGAAATTGGAAACGTTATTATTATTTTTTTTTTTCGCACAACGCTAATCTATGTATTCAGTCTTATTAGGGGAGGGGGGACAGTTAGATATTTACCATGGCAGGATTGACAGTTTGCATGTTATCGGAGGTAATATGCATTTTACACCAAAGCAAAATTGTTTAAAATCTTTATTTTTAAGTAGTTTTATTAATTCGAGTTCCATTTAATGAAAAGTCATTCGGGTAATTTTTCTTTAAGATAGCTAGATACTGCTGCCAGAATACGATACTAGACAAGAAAAAAAATACCATTATTTTTTTGCCCTTATATAATATCTTCCACTTTTTCACCATATGGCAGGTGTAAGAGGAAAAAAAAGATAATACAAGTTGTCATATACCTAAGTGTATGGATACAAACACCTTTATATATATATATAAAATTCCCACTTAGAAATATTTACATTATTTATTCTTTTAAAATATGATATAAAACTAGCATGTAATAAAACACAAATAACAATGGAACGGTTCTAATCGGAGTCTAGTGAGGAACATGAAGAATCACATGACACCATGCGGTTAGTGTCACCATCAACTGTTGTGGAAAGACCTGATTTAAAAAAAAAATCTGATGTGGACAGCACATGACTTTCCTTATATTAATGCAAAGAATTTACTACTTTAACGGTGAAAAAGTGATGAAAAAAATTCACGCACAATGTTTGTAACGTTAAATTGTACATTTATCGCTTTTCCGGCTGACAATATGTAAAACTATTTCATACCCAATTAACTTATATTTTACGCAACTCTAAATTAACAATTGTCAATATTGATAGCATCCTCAATAAGCAATATAGTCCATACATTTACATATTTTAATAATAAATTCATCAATTAGGCGTCATTATCATTAACTTGGCGTCATTTTTGCAATTTTGACGAAATTTTTGTCAGTGGGTCTAAATATCGCCAATTTGGCGATATTTCGAAGAACATTTCTTATATAATAAAAGGTATGCCCATCATATGGCGGAATTAAAAATATGCAAAACATTGCATCCCATTTGGCGTCATTTTTATCAATTTGGCAACAGTTTCATTAATTTAACGACATTTTTAAAAATGTCGTTAATTTGGCGATATGCCGCCAAAATTCCGCAAAGCGTTACAGACGTAGAAATCGGCTATTCTTATGTTCTTTCCAAAATAATTAATTTTCATCAATTAGTTGTCATTTTCATTAATTTAGCGTCATTCTTATCAATTTGGCGACATTTTTTTAATCAATTTGGCGAAATTTAAAAATTCGCCAATTGGCGGTATTCCGCCAAGTTCGTCATCAAAATTTCTTCAAGTATTATGGTCGGAGATATAGGTTATTCTTAAAGTGGATAAATGACTAATGGTGTCCAAATACAAAACTATTACAGGAAGTATCTTCACTTATAGTAGCTTCTTATATTCTTTCCAAGATATTACATTTTCATTAGTCTTCATTTTCATTGATTTAGCGTCATTTTTATCAATTTTGTGACATTTTTATCAATTTGGCAACATTTAAAAAATTCGCTAAGATGGCGATATTCCGCCAAATTCGTCGCCAAAGTTTCGCCAAGCACTGTGGATGCAGAAATAGGTTATTCTTATAGTAGATAAACGACTAATGACATCAAATTGGATGCTATTTCCCAACGTGTTCTCTCGCGAATGGAATGAACTAGATCTACGAGAATGATGATAATAAATATATCGCATAATATTACTACATATGAAAACTGAACAGATTTCACAATAGTTAATACTTTTTTAGAATTATTTGTGATTTTTTGATAAATTTATTTGAAAAATGCGCAATATTTCGAGAACGGTTCATAATAACATTCTAAAGTGTGTATCAATCTTTTTCTATGAAACATTACGTAAGAAATGATTATTTGCGTAACTTTATTGAATGTTTTTATTTTTTGATGATTTTTTCAAAATTTAGGTGGGTTTTGAACATTTGATTGCGTGTAAAAACAATAGGCTTCCAGTATTTACTTATTCTGATTTTTGTACCAAATTTTGTTCGAATCACTTCATCGTGAGATATAGTCTCCACAGACTCACTGACACACGCACACACAGACATCACCTCAAAAACGTCTGATTTATGTTCAGGGATGCTTGAAACGTCTCTCTCGTCGAAAACTCGAATTCGAATTTTCGACCCCGTCACAATACTTTCCTTATACATTATATATACTATGTATATAAGGAAAGTAAAAATGGGTCCAATGTTCGTTGCTTTGCTTCCTTTAGCAATTCTTTGTAGCAGTTAATAGCTGTTCAAACCTCAAGCAGCTTTGGCGCTTCGTTTTTTCGGGAAATCTATTGGATACGGTGTATTCCGTGCAGAATACGTATAAGGTGATTTTCCGATATTTTTGACAGTTTGTCAAAAAAATGTAGGCCATAAATCGAACTTGATGCATATACACGACCATTATAGCGATAAGCTTTATGAAGGGCGGCCGGATAGCGAGGTTATGAGTGTAGTCCACCCTATTCTTATAACACCTATAAATCACTTTTCAACACAAGGCAATGAAAACTACTGTTTTAACCTGCCATTAAACTATCAATAAGATTCTAAATGTGACATTGCTTGAAAGAAACACAAAGGCAGCAGGTGTTATAAGTGGATTGCCAATTGTAGGAAAACCGGTTTGGAAAAGTCCACCCCTGCTGGTAAATAATTCAATTGCCGGATGCATTATTACAGGGTATTTACGAATGCCTGGCAGGTATTTTTTTTTCTTTAATCCATTTATTGGATGATGAAAAGAAATAAAATAAATGCTACTCAGGTGAGTCATTACGTTCTCCAACGTGGGCTGTTTTATTTATAAATTATGGCGTGGTTTGCAAATTTTGCATGTGATCGAAGTTGTTTGTCTGCAGTGGATGGTGTTGAAACATAATGGTATTTCATTAAACCTGTTTGTGTTTATCGAAGGAGACTCATTTTTATGAAAAAATGCATGCTGAGAGATGTTCAGAACTGCATTTTAGTTGTTCTGTAATTGCAAAGCAATACGTAAATGATATAATACATAGTATAATTTTGCACCGAAATTTTTTGTTGTAGACTGTGCCTGAAATAGGGGTTATTCAGCCCGTCCACGTAGCCGGTATAAAATTCGTATACATTTGAGGACGTTTTACACTAAGTTGCAAAGGCCAAGTTCAAAGTACAAGAACCCTCCAGAAAGGGGCGTTCCCTAAAATAAGGAAGTCACTCCCATTACAGGTAACTGTATCCATGGGCCTGTTTCGCTCATATGCGCTCATCAATCTGGAATAACCATGGACTAATGGCAGCAAGAAAGCTTGATATTTGGCGCAATTTTGCGAATTCCTATGGGAACTGACACGTAACCAGCATAAAATACACGAAACTACAAAGGCCAAGTTCAAAATCACTAAAACCCGCTGGAAAAGGAGCGTTCCCTAAAATAAGGCAAGGTAATCTGCAATGGGAGCGTCTGTCTCATTTTAGCGGGTCTAATGATTTTGACTGCACCTAATAATTTATTAATGGACATGACTATGTATGCATGTACTCCGAATCCCACAATCTGGTTTCTTTTTTTTTTATTTGCAATTGTAAACATAACGGTTGCCAGAATCAAATTGTAATTATTTAGTTACCAAGAAAATGTGTTTTACTGATGATAATAAATAAATCAGTTGTATTCCTATATGTATTTAATTTCATCTGTTTATATTGTCTCTTTTCAATGAAATGCTATGTATGAAAAGTTATTTATTCCCGATTTACAAGTGACAAATTAATCATAGGACAAAATGTTTTGGCAGGATATTTTTGTTCGAATAAAACAGTTTGCCAAATGATTTCCCTAAATATTAGATTTAGTTAACTAGGACAAACAGCTTAGATTAATTTTGCTTTATTTATCAAGAAGATACTTTATATCTTTACTACAAGCAGCAAATTTAAGAAGATACTTTATATTATACTTTATTTCAATATTATGTCAAGAAGGTTATTTTTTACTACAAGCAGCAAATGCGGAAGCTTTTAAGCTTCCCCATTTGTTTCTTGAAGAAGTGTCGTCACTTTCGTTCTGTGCTGCGTGGAGTGACGTCACAAACGTCCCAAAGCTGTTTTGCGAACGGTTTGTTGTCCCAAATTACTGTCGTGTAATAGGGAACGGTTTGTTAACGCAAATTACTGTCCTCTAATAGGGGTTTTGGTACCAAATTTAAACTTCTAATTATAACTAGCCATTTTCGACAATCCGTGTGTATCTTTAACACGCAATTTATTTTCCGTAAAACATTAAATGACAGTTGTTTATTGAAACGTTTAAACTGTTTAACGCGCTTACGCATTACGCAGTCAATAATGCGTGAAGCTATTTAGAAATGCCATCAAGTATTTTGGATTGTAAAATTTTCCCGCTGCTGTTCCACCTTTCCTAAACTGGACAGAAAAGTTCCAGCTCGTTGGTCAAGAATGAAATACCACTTATTTGTGTCCAAAATGGGTCAATGATTCGTTTTATCCATTGTTGCGGCTCATGGCAGCGTAGTGAACATTATGTGGCCGGTCACTGTTTGTTTGGAAGAGAGAAATAATGTTTTTGATTTATTATGGGAACATAAAGGGACCGATGTTGAAGAATTCAATTCGGCTTGACTCAGCTTTGTGCTTTTCAGAAGGATTTAAATATTAAAGAATGACCACTTTTACCTTGGGATTTTAAAGAATTAAATGTGTATTGCTGTGAATGTCATTAGTTTTTGTTTTCTGTGAGAAGGTTTTTTTATTTGAATGTAAGGCTTGTTTTGCATCTGAGGAAGAATCTTAATGTGGTATTGTCAATATAATGCTCGGAACAAGTAATGTAAATATCTCTTTTAATCCTTTAAATGCTATGAATACAGATTTTAAGGACAGAGCTCTATTTTTAAGGATTTGATAAAAATTTTATTTTTTGTTCTTCAAGTTATAACTTCTCAAATTTTAAAACTTCGAATATATATATATATATATATATATATAAAAATAAATTATTAAATCCAAAGTTAGAATGTATGTAGTAACTCATAATACACTATTCCAAAATTTTCTACAAATACAAAGAAATTAAGACAAAAAGAGGAAATAATAAAGCATAATGCAAGTCATAAGGACAAAGACAATCAACAAATTTCAAAAATGAGGAATGCAAATAAGAAAACAAAAAAATCAAGCAAAAAAGCTTGCACATGGAGGAGATTTAGGCTTACGAGATTAGGCTTACGAAAAGTTCATTTCGAAAAAATTCTCATCGGGTCCATATATCTTTTCGAAATGAACACAAAAATGCTTGTTTCTGAAACACAAGATAGATTTTATCTATAAACTTGTGTTATATGGACGACAAGCATAAAGATTGGAACAATAAAGGAAACATAAATACCTCAAAACGCACCTCTTCAGCGCAACCATGACGAGCAAAATATGACTGGATCATCGTTGCCATATGCCAAAATGAAAAGATGTGATTTGCTGTTGCCAAAGAGAGTAATAAAAACAGTACTGCGCAAAAGCAATAAAATGAGTTATTCAACTGTTAAAGCTTCGAGATAAAAAGATGAAAATATAATTGCAGGAGAATGAAGAAGTACGGCTAAAATAAGATAATAAGGGGAGAATATGAGAATTTTAGGCTAATCGAAACTTATTAACTATACTATTGACTAAATATGCAGGATATTGATACATTTTACTGGTAATTTTGAGGTTATTAATGTGCAAAGCATGAAATTTTTTATCTGATAATCTATAAATTCTAAAAAGTTGATTAAGTATAATATTTCTAAACAATTGAATCGAGTTGCAGGAATTAAAAGGTAATAATTTATTAATATTAAATTTAAAAAAATCTTTTTTATCATATAATTTAGTAACTATCCCATGAGCAGGTTCTATAATTAGATTTAAATCCAAATAATAAACATTATTACTAATAGAAGTTTCATTAGGTATTAATTCCAAATTATCCGGATAGAAATCTATATCTATGACATAGTTATCAGTAAATACAAGACAAATCAGATCATCTACATATCTATAAATTTTATAATCAGTTGAAGTAAAGAATTTTTCATAATGATATAGGTATAAATTAGCTAACATACTGCTACTACAGCCACCTTGTGGAACACCTGAGACTTGTAAGTATAATTTATTACCTTGAAAGATATAATTATTGAAAAGAACAAAATGGAGAAGCTTAGGAAAATTGGTAAATTTTGTAAGATTAGAATAAGCATTATATAAAGCTAAAATGACATCATATAGATCAGTGATCTTAATATTATTAAATAGATCTTTAAAATCAAAAGTTTGAAATCCTATTATTTTACCTATATATATATATATATATATATATATATCCAAGAAAACTTCCCAATTATAGTGGCTAACAAATATATATATGTATATATATATGTATATATATATATATATATATATATATATATATATATATATATATATATATATATATATATATATATATATATATATATATATATATATATATATATATTAAAAATGAAAAATAATAAAATAAGCTAAAAAAATTAGAAAAATTGGAAAATAGGATACATTAATATTAATGTTTTCAATTTTATTTTCGCTAAAAAAATTGTAACTTTGGCCAGTTTGAAACTACAATTTGAGAGCCCTTATAATGGTGTATAGTGGCATTCTCGATTATCCATTTCTTCAATGAATCTCTTGTTTAGTAAGAATTTTCATCTTTACTTCATATTCCTTTTTGCTTATACGGGTAATAGTCCTGTCTCCTGCTCTGACTCACTAGACGGGTCCGGGCGTGTAGCTGTGGACGTTCGTACTGCCTCCCTGGTTGTATTTCGACTTGTTCATTCCGGTGCTTCTAGATAATTTAAGTTGTTGAGGTTGATCGCGTATACACGTGGTGAAAGAAGAAGGGTTCATGCTATATGGTAATACAAATGTTCCTTTTTTCATCTTTTGATGCCTGTAGTCTTGAGTTTGAGCATTTATAGTGATGTACTATTTCTCAATCTGAAACAGGCATTTGTTTGGATTAATTAGAATTAAATATTCAGACATGAAGATGAATTTAATTCTGATTAATCATCGAATATAGACCGGTGCTGTTCTTTTCTCTTATCGGCATTATGGCCGTGGTTTTGCGTCTATGGTGATGTTAATATTACTTGAATTTTTTATTATTATATATTTTTGTTTTATATGAATATATATATAATGTAGTTAAAGAGCCATCATGTTTTTAGCTTTTTTTAAAATCACTTTAAAGTTAAAACGATTTTGATATTATGAATCAAAACCCACTGATTGGGGAAATAAGATAGTAGTTCTGGTATGTTTTATATAGGCACAGCTCGTCTCCATAAGGCATGTAAGATAGCTAATTGCTGCGCCACCCAAAAGCGCTCTCTAGCGCCAAAGGATGACGTCTGCGGATGTACATTCATTAACATAGCTTTATTATTCCCTACCTCCCACAGAGAGTTTCGTATCCCGATATGCCTGCTTCAACTGAAATTTTAGGCTGTTTTAGACTTTTTTTTATTACCGACTCGTCGGCACACCCCACCCTTTTTCATTTGCAAAACTGAATATAGATATTCTGCACAAAATGTGTTTTCTTTTTATTAATTTTAATTTACTTTTCTTGATGTGTGTGATATAACTGAATGTGTGGAGCACCATGGTATAACCGAAGTTTGTATTTCATTTGAATGGTCAGGAGTACGTATAATTTACTGCTCGCCCATGTTATATAAAAGGATTTTATTTTTAACACTTTACAACAAAGTTGAAAAGTGTTTATGACTTAGCTCATTCTGTACGTTAGCACAACTGCCGTAAAAATGACTTAATCAAAATGAAATTTTAGTATGTTGTTCAGACGGTCTGTAGGACCTATGGGAATATAAATGAATAATATCACCCAATTAATTTTGGATTGAACCCGGGATGAAAAAATGAAATGCATTGAACCCTATGGGACCTAATTTTTCAAATATTTTTTAAGCGGATTTAAAATTCACATAATCGCTTTGAAGATTTTAGGTAATATTCAAATTATTCCATAAAATATATAAAAAAAAATCAGCAAAATATATTCAGTAGTTTTTTAAATAAAAATTAAAATAATAATTACACCTCTTATATGAAGCGATCACGTGACCATGATATGAAAAAATCACGTGACCCACTTCAAAATGAAATATGGCATCCATCTTGTCTCAAAATCGTGGTTTTTAAAGTTCTTTTTAATTCATATTGAGTGTTGTATCCGTCTTAAAACCGCTTTATTTTTGCTCAAATGCTGTGCATCTACATACTGAAACAACGCAATTACAATATATTTGAATTTAAAGGATGATCCAAATTTGATTATTTCTACAACGAAGCTTATTTTTCACTTATGTAAAATGTAAACAGCAAAGTATGTAGAATGAGTTGTATAAGAATTGCTGTATTTCTTTAACGAAAAATTATTTAGCTCATGCAGTCTGCATAGCTGTAATATTCATTGATTATAAAACGCTAAGGACGATTTTTTTCGATGAAGTTTTAAGCACAGAGTTTAATTACTTTTAGCTCCATGGTCTTAATTTTTAAATAAAATAAATTATTATAGTATTGTGATGAATGAAATGAATGGGAATATATTTATGAATGAAATGTTGCTTTTATAGAGAGAGCGTGGCGTGTTATTTTTTCTATGACGTCATTTGAATGAATTTCAGTTGTTTTCGATGAAGTTTTCAAATATAATAAATTATCGTAGTATTATGATAATTTAAAAAATATTACCGAGGAATGTATCACATTTTAGCGATATTTAAACCAGGCAATTTATATTTCAATGCCGTCATTTGAATGAAGTTCATTTTTTACGATGAGGTTTTCAAATATAATAAATTAATGTAGTATTGTGATAAGTTTTAAACTATTACCGAGGAATGTATTGCATTTTAGAGATGTGTAAATAAAATTGCATTGAAGTTGGAAAGTGTTTCATAATCATTGCTTTAAGCATGATTGATTTTTCTTGTTTTGATATATTGAAGTTTTATATGACCTCGCGCGATATTCTGCCTCTTCGCTAAAAGAATTAATATAGTTTTAGAGTTCAAAATCTATTTGTGTGTTCATCATCGTTTTATTGATACCATGCAGTTTTATATGAAAGTGCCTGCTGACCTATTTATAATGGGGGTCTTACATTTCATCAATATTTCCGTGTCATTTTATTAACTTGCTTGGCTAGTCCATCAGACTAATGAATGAATGTTACAAGAACCTCCGTTGGCCCGCTTCCAGTATTTTACACTCGCGTCTCCTCCATATTGCAATCATTTCCATATTTTAGGCATTAATTTGCCACGGTCAACGAGAAAAAAACGAATTAATCTTGTTGAACTGATACCATTTGACTAACGATGTGACATACTAGTGTTACTAATGTGTTTAGCCTTGAGTGTCGATAGGGGGAAAATAAATCTGAAGCACTTTGGTTTATTGGTATCCCCTGATTCATTAACAGTATACGAGTGTAATAAATTATTCTTTTGCATATGAAACATGTAGTAATAATAATGTTTATAGATTATATTTTCTTTCAAAACCTAAATTTAGCTTTTGGTGAGTTATTGAATAATCGAGTGGGCTTAGTGAATTTTTAGTTTCTACACAAGATCGGTTCCAAAAACTCAATAAAATTAATAATATTCAACTTCTCTTTCCAGGCGAGCCTAACCTTAATTACAATACTAAAATCTCTCGTCTTTTGGATCACTGCTTCGAGGATGACCCCTTTTTTAATTCTTTTCCTGCAACTGTTCTGCCTCCCGAAGGGCTGGGGGCGGTTTCTGAGGAAGAATTATTTCTGGTCTTCAACAACCTAAAAAATAATAAAGCTCCCGGTTTAGACCTTTTAGATTTTAATATATGGAAAACCCTGTTTAAACATTTCCCCTCCTTTTTATCTTCTCTCATTAATTCCTGCTTCAAATTCTGTTATTTCCCTGCTTCCCTTAGAAATGCCAAAATCATCTTCTTCAATAAGCCGGGTAAGGATCCCGCTTTATGTTCATCCTATCGCCCTATTTGCCTTCTCCCAACTTTTGGGAAAATTTTAGAAAAAATATTTATAAACAAATTGAACTTCTGGCTGAAGACTAGAAATTCACTTCACCCTCTGCAATTTGGCTTTAGGGAGCTCCTCAGTTGCGAAGACGCCACGTACCAGCTTGTCAGTACCATTGATAAATTTAAATCCTCTTCTCATGTTTCCTTAACCACTGTGGACATCCGTGGAGCTTTCGATAATGTGAATTGGAACATCCTTCCCCTCACCTTTGACTCAATTAATCTCCCCTCTACTTTCAGATCCTTCATTTATTCTTATCTCAGCTCAAGAACAATTAATTTTATAGAGGACAATTTTACTTTTTCAAAATTTATTTCTAAAGGTGCCCCTCAGGGCTCCGTCATTTCCCCCATACTATGGAACATTTATTTTAATAAAATTCTTTCCCTTAACAATGATGAATATTACTTACAGGCCTTCGCGGATGATCTCGCAGTGGTTACCTATTCAAACTCCATCATTACTCTTGGTCGCAAGACCAATTCAATATTAAATTCTATTGCAAACTCCCTTTCCTCTCTTAAACTTGAGGTCTCCGCGGAAAAGTCCAACTGCATCATTTTTAATAAAACTAGATCAAAAAGGAAAAATAATCCCTCTATCAAAATCCAAAACTCTCCCATTAAACTTAGTAGAAGCCTTAAATTCCTTGGTCTTATCATCGATGATAATTTAAAATGGAGCGCCCATATATTTTACCTAAAAGAGAAATGCTTTAGGCTTGCTTCTACTTTTGGGAAACTTTCGGGGGGCAACTGGGGGGTCAACAAATCTTTTCTTAAAATCTGGTACCTGTCTGTTATTGAAAAAATTATTACTTTCGGGTCAGGCATCTGGGGGGGATCTCTCACTAGGGCTCAAATCAATAACCTTATTTCCTTACAACGGATATTTCTTCTTAAAATCTCTGCCGGATTTAGAACAACCTCGAGCATTTCTCTTTTCTCCATTACCGGTATTCCCCCTGTTCACATTTTAATTGATATTCTTCACAAAAAATTCCTTTTTTGGAAACTTCGTATCAATTCGTTCTCTGATCCTTCCCTTCCCTCCCCCTCATCTTTCGACTTTAATCGTCCTCTCTCTAATTCTTCCCCCTCAAACCGCATTGTCCTCCTTAAACCCCTTAATCATTCCTCCTTCTCCCATCTAAATTTTTATACCGACGGCTCCAAACTTGATGATAATGTTGGCTTTTCTGCTTGTTTATTTAATCATGATAAATTAGAAGAAGTTTTTAAATTCAAACTTGACAATGGGAACACAGTTTTTCAGGCAGAAATAGCGGCCATTAACTTTGCCATTGACTGGGCAACTGATAACTTCTCCAAAATAAATATTTTTTCGGATAGCCTTTCATCAATCCTGGTCTTTAAATCAATTAAAAACAAATCTAACTACATTAACTCTATCAAAAACTCTGCTTCTCGCTCTAAACACCTTTTTAATCTTATTTGGGTCAAGGCCCATGCTGACATTCTGGGAAATGAAGTCGCGGACTTCCACGCTAAAGAAGCATCCTCCTCCGGTTTCCCTTTTTCAGTTCCTCTCCCCTATTCTCGTTTAACTAATTTTTGCAAAAATCTCTTACTTCAAAACTGGCAAAAGTATCTTAATGAATATATCTCCCCTAGGACTCATGACCCAGCCAGAATTCTAAATTATCTCCCCAAAGTTAACGTAAATACCCAAATTCATAATAAATACTTAATCTATTTTTTAACTGGTCATGGTCCTTTTCTTGATTATTTATACTATTTTAAACATAAAAAATCCTCGAACTGCTTATGCAACTCTTTTGGCGACGTAGATCACTTTGTTTTCTCTTGCCCCTTAACTAAGAAATTTCATCTTTCTAAACCTGCTCCTGGAAATGAAGCGGCTTGGTTTTCCAGTGTCAGCCGCAACAGTCAATCCATTTTTTATCTTAAGAACTGTGTCCTCATTGCAAGAGACATTTCCAATAAAGTAAATTGACAAGTTCGTCGGGCTTTACTGCTTTTAACTTTCCTGATCAATGAAGATTCCTCTGCTGTTCCCCTTTTCCTGCTTTTGTTTGTACAAACTTGTATATATTAAATTGTAAATATGATAACTGATAACACTACTGTTAAATTGAAAACACTTTCATCTTTTATTATCAACCTCCCATGTCATTTTGTATTTACTTCATCATCTATATCATGTTGTGCAATGTCTCATTATTATTATCCTTGATGTTTTTCTGAATGTTTCGTGTCCATATTTGTGTCTGTTTACAGTACCTGTCTTCGTTATGTCCGTATTTCTTGTCTGTAAAACTGTCTGTCTTACGAATTTATTCTTAAACTTTAAAAAACTGGATTTTTAATAAACCTCCAGAGCGGTCGCTGTCCTTGGAAGTCGGCACCTGCTAGCTTCCTTTCCCGGTCGTCCAACCAGCTACTCAAATCCTCGGATGAGTCGGACGGCCTGGGTCTTCCACATTCCACAAGATCGGTTCCCGAGGAGATTATGTATATTAGGCGAGTATTTATACGTATTGGAATGGCGGTTTTCTGTATGATGATTTTTAAAAATGTAGAAGCGTAATTTTTTGAAAAATGTGGTATGACGTTGAACTAACTGCTTGTTAAAACGAAATGGTGATAGATTTTTAATACGACGAAATAATTATAGCATGATTATTCTCAAGACATGAAAGTCTTGTGCATAGCCATCCAATAATTAGTATTTTACCATATTAGAAATAAGATATCCATTCGCATTGTTAATAAGTAATGTAATTAGATGTCTGCTCGGACCTGGTTCATGGGCTTCCAACTGACCATGGGGAGGCCGGGGCCCCTAAGCAAAAGTAAGTTTTAGGGCCCCCCCCCCCCGCCCATGAAAATTTCATGGTGAAAAGGTACATTGGACATAGAAGGGTGAGCCCCCAGCGTTTGGCTACTTTGCCTATTCTCAAAAATCAGCCTTGGGCGAAGTCTGTTATGAGTTATGACAAGCTACAAATAATTATTAATGCAAAATACATGAAACAATTTTAATTTCTGTACTGATAAGGGGAAAGCTTAATCAACGCATGTAATTCTGAGCACATGCATGAGTTCTAATTATGATATTAAAAATATATCCAGGTGGAAACTCAAAACGATTTTGTTCCGTTATCAGATTTTGTTATAATGTTGGACCAGGTCAAGTAAAATTCTAAAATTTTCGCCCGTGCCAATCAGGGTGTACAATGTTACCATTTAGAAATAGGTGATATATATATCTATATATTAAAAAACCATATTAAAATTAAATATATTGATCGTTGAAGTGTTGAAAACCCAGACCACACGACAGACCCGAAGGTTTACTGTAGCTAAGTGTGTGGCCGGGAACTTTAGTTTAGATTCAAAACATTACAAGACAGGTTAAAATTGAATCACAACACAGTTACAACAAGACAAATAAAAGAATGGCAACAAAACAAAACATAAAAACTATACAATACAATACATTATAAACAGCACAACAAAACAAACCACATAAACAAAACCAACTACAAAAACAAAGCAAAAACCTCCACCAAAAAAGCGACACCTCAGGGGGGTCCAGAGAGCAGAGAAAATGTTAAAAGCAGAAGAGGCTCCCAGGCTGATTATGTAATTTTATTAGAAATTTCTCTCGCTATGAGAACACAGTTTTTGATCTTGTTAATAGAAGTTTTGTTGGAGCAGACACTCGAGAACCAGGCCGCGGAGTTTCCAGCAGAAGGTTTAGAAAGGTGGAAAGATTTTGTAAGGGGACAAGTGAAAACATAGTGGTCTGCGTCACCATAGGATCCGCAAGTACAGCATGAGGTTGTTTTGTGTTTAAAAAAGTATAAGTAATCGAGGAATGGGCCGTGGCCCGTAATAAAGTAAACAAGATATTTATTTGTTATGTGGGTATTAAAGTTAACATTCGGGAGAAATTTTAATATTCTAGCTGGATCGTGGTTTCTGGGGGAAATATAATCATTTAAATAGTTTTGCCAAGAATTTAGGATGTCGAGTTTACAGTGTTTCTTTAATAAGGAATATGGAAAAGGTATAGAGGTGGGGGTGCCGGAAGAGGTAGCAAGTTTAGCATTTGTATCGGCGGCCTCGTTACCCGAGATGTCTGAGTGGGCCTTGACCCAACAAAGGTTGATTAAATGTTTATTAATATTAGCTTCAAGTTTAATTTTGGACAGAAAGTCAGATTTGTTTCTAATAGATTTAAGGGCCGAAATAGAGGATTGACTGAAAGGATGAAAAGATGAGGACTGAAAAGATGTTAATTTTGAAATTATTAGAAGATGCCCATTTGATAGCAAAGTGGATAGCGGCGATTTCCGCCTGAAAAACTGTGTTCCCAAGGTTGAGTTTGAAAGTAAAGGTGTTTTCTAATGTGTCTTTATTAAAAATGCAAATATCATAACCAATTTTGTCGTCAATGGCAGAGCCATCGGTGTAAACATTGATATCAGAAAAGGTGGAGAGAACAAGAGGTAAAAGGTTAGCAATACGAAGATGGGGGGGGATAAGTGAAGAGGGAGAATTAAAATCGAAGTTTGAAGGGGAGGGGAGGGACGGATCAGTAAAAAGGTTATTCCGGAGTTTCCAAACATTATATTTTTTATATTGAGTATTTATAACAAAATGTATGGGAGGGATACCAGTTAAAGAATATAGAGAAATGTTGGAAGTAGTCCGAAAACCAGAAGCAATTTTTAGAAGAAAAATCCTTTGGAGAGATAAAAGTTTTTTGACCTGAGCCCCAGTCAAAGCTTGTCCCCAAATTCCCGCGCCGAAAATGATAATCTTTTCGATAACCGAAAGATACCAGGTTTTTAAAAAGGATTTATCTATTCCCCAATTATTGCCAGTAACCCGCCCAAAGGTACTGGCAAACTTAAAACATTTCTCTCTAAGGTTAAAAATGTGGGAACTCCATTTAAGATTATCATCGATTGTTAATCCAAGAAAGGTTAATTGTCTAGAAGTTTGAATTCTGTAATTTTGAATTTTAAAGGAGGGACGCTGTCTAATTTTTGATCTGTTTTTGCTAAAAACTATGGATTTGCATTTTTCTGGGGCAATAGATAATTTCAAATTTGAAAGAGAGGAGGAGATGACATCAAGAAGGTTATTGGTATTTAAACGGAGTGATTTAAGGCTAGAGGAGTAAGTGACCACCGCGAGATCATCCGCGAAAGCCTGAAGGTGATATAGATCATTGTTCAGATTAAGAATATCATTAAAATAAATACTCCACAGGGAGGGCGATAAAACCGAGCCCTGTGGAGCACCCATGGAAATAAATTTGTTGATAAGGGAAGTACCAATGGAAAGGGAAATTTGTCTGTTTGAAAGATACGAAAAAATAAAATGTTGAAAAGTAAGGGGAAGATTAATTTTTGTAAGAGCTAAAGGTAAAATGTTCCAATTGAGACTATCAAAGGCTCCGCAGATGTCTACGGTGGTCAAGGAAACAAAATGTTTAGATTTATGTGATGAAACCGTTTCAATCAGCCAAATATATTGATCGTGTTAAAATTGTGCAAAATTCCCTCCGATTCATTTTAAGAATCAATCGCCCACAAACTTAAATCGCGGACAAAACAGAGTATAATATCATCTGTCAGCTACTAAATGCTAATCCAGAGATGAAATTAATGTCCCACCCCCTTTTATTATTATTCCAGACTATTGCAGAGTATCCAATACTAAAATATAGCTTTTTACCAGAACGCATACAATAAGTAATTACATTAATCTTTTTTCTTACGATCTACTTCGCAACCAAAGAAATAATCGTAATGTGGTAATTAGAAATGCGGAGGAACTGACCTATTTATTTATCTGTGTTGTGATTGTGTTTTAGATTCGTTCAAGACGACAGTTTAAAAGTGCGACAACAGAAAAACGACTTTTTGAATTGTACCTGTTATATTATTCTTTATCACAGTAAACAATCGTAAATTGATAAAATTAAACGTGCTTTTACCCGATATTAATTAAGCTTATTCTTCCGTTCACAAAAACAATAGATCAGTAATTATTTAAGTAGGAATTAGTTGAAAACAGAGATGGACGACTACTCGATTACCTCGAAGACCAAATTAAATTGGAGGTATTCATGATCTTGTATATAATTTCGCTAGAAGAAATTCGAATACCTCAAATATCGCGCCATGATTTAACAGCAGGTTCTGAAATAAAAAATCAGGATATTCTAAAAGAGATAATTCGAAAGTACCTTTAAGAAAATATTCGAAAGCACCTTTAAGAAGATATTCGAAAGCACCTAGAAGGGCGCGACAGCCCAGTGGTTAGCTTGCGGGAATTGCGCTCGAACGACCCGAGTTCGATTCCCGCCTCTTCCAAAACTGTCGTCGTGTTCACACGGAGTATGATCACATTAAACATGGGGTCCGTAAGTCCTTCCGAGAGGTTGGTGTTAGGGGAAGCAGGGTACGGTCCCTGTGGATGCTTCCCCCACTGGGTTCCGGTCTAAATTGGGTGGCATTTCCCTGCCATCCAAACAGTACACTTTCAGGCAGCCTTCCCGGCCGTCCAAATAGATTAGATGCTCAAGTCCACTGGATGAGTCGGACGGTCTGGGTCGAAAGAAGGAAAGCACTTAGAAGTAAAGTGTGCTTCCACCAAATGAAAATATTTTCGACTACTGAAAAAAGGAGCAGACAGTCTGTATCCTCGACTGAAAGAATTATTTTTG
The DNA here is from genome assembly GCA_951213105.1 of Amaurobius ferox. Lineage (NCBI taxonomy): Eukaryota > Metazoa > Arthropoda > Arachnida > Araneae > Amaurobiidae > Amaurobius > Amaurobius ferox. The sequence goes on along the minus strand of OX578140.1, from coordinate 94,216,190 downwards.
AATTATTATTGAAGTATTTAATCACGTCGCTGTCAACAGCGAGCGACTCTTCAGTATCTCTTAATTCAATTTTCGATGACGACACACACACACACGCAAAAAAAAAAAATAGAAAAAACCCAGTTCTTGAACATATTTAAATGTTTGTTTTCTTAAATAAAATCTGCAGTATGTAAGAAATAATTTAAAATTCAAAATAAAATGTTTCATTTTTAATGGGGTTTTATGATACTTTTATCTTTTTTAATTTTACTTTATTAACTTATTGACCAATAATTAATAATATTAATTGAATGTAAATTTTATTTATTAAAAATTTGTAATAACTTTTCCGGGTATCTGTTTAATATTCGAATTCGAAAAAAAGTGATGTTGGCCTATCTTAGTTGAAAGTTCGTGTTCTGTTATAAAACTATTCCCTTTTACAATTGTATAAAAATCAAATTATTCGAATGCCGGTGCCACTGCAGAAGGTTAATAAAAAACACCGATTTAGATTGTTTCTGCATATAAATAGGTTTACTTTTTTCGTTATCGATTTATTTTAATTATTTTCGTCACTCACTCTTTAATTTTCGTTCAATGTGATTACTCGTTCAACTTGTTTTTCGTCCTTCGCATTTAAAAGTGCATCAGATTGTGAAAATAAAATATTAAGAACGAGAAAATTGTGATAAATTGGATATTTTGCAACTTATTGTCAGTTTGCCTATATTAGATCACTAGGATTCTATTATTTGTATCTTTAAAAATTCCATTTTCCGTTGTACATGTTTACTATCCTAATATATTACCATCCCTGCTTATATAATGTATAGGGAAAGTATTGTGACGAGGTCGAAAATTTGAATTCGAGTTTTAAACGGAGGAGCGCGGTTCAAGCATCCCTGAACTCGAATAGATCGTTTTGAGGTGATGTTTGTGTGTGTGTGAATGAACTGTTCTCGGGATATTGTACTTTTTTTTGTACATTTATCAAACATTACATAACATCAAAAAAGTATTAACTATCGTGAATACCGTTACATAAATTAGTCAAATAGCGAACTCACCTATACGGAATTTTCGTTTCTAATGAAGTTTACGGCGGGCCTGCTATTTATAGAAGCTTTAATCGTTTGTATCAGGGTTGTCCAACATACGGCCCGCGGGCCATAGTCCTGCCCGCCAAAAGTTTGAATCCGGCCCGCCTACTACTGTTTGGAATTTTTTTGATAACACCCCTAAATTTCTTGTGCAGATGCATTAATGAAATGTATCCCCACTCCCCTAAAAAAATCCCCCCTCCCAAAAGAAAAATTGTACATCCCGTTGGCCCGCGAGTTCCGTGCAAATTTTTTAAGTGGCCCCTTGCACAAAAAGGTTAGCCAACCCTGGTTTATATCGATCGACATAGCTAATACATTTTTGATCCTTTCATGTTCGTTTTAAATTAGCTTGACTGTATTCACCTTGAATTAAACTTTAAATAAATAATTTAGTTAACGTTGTTACGCAACTATAAAATTTGTTAAAAGAAAACAAATTTTCGTGACGAAAAAGAAACTCATTTAGCTGTTTGTCTTTCTTGTTTCGTCTCAAGTGTGAAATCGTCGTTCTCATATATCCTCAGACGATATGTGTATGGATGTCATCCTCGGCACGGTTAACTCTTTTCAAGGAAAGTGGGTGCTTAATTGCTACACATCTTGGCAAAGACTTCGTTTTGCTTCTGCTAAAGATAGATTGGAGAATTCACCCCCATCATCATTGCTTGTACCGGTTTTGTTTGAAGCAGCTAAAGTCACACACCAGAATTTGGTTTCTAAATTGTGAAAAACCAGAATTGTTGTCACCACTTACATGAATTCTTTTCATGTGAGGTCATTATTTCAATAAACTGGCTGATTCGGTTAACCGACAGAAAATAAGTCTTACCGTAATATTCCAAATTGCTATGTATCTTAAGGTAAATTCGTAAATGATATATATAATGTTTGTAGTAGGGATTCCGGCAGGTTCAGCATGAACATTTTTGGTTTGGCATCAACTTTCTTTGAAGAAATGAGTTTGCCATTTATCAGTACATCAAGTTGTTAATTAGCTCTTTGCAAACGAAACATACAAGAAATATAAAAATATGCTTAAATTGCTGTCTGAATCTTGCATTTTTTTTGTGCTGGTGTCCCGAGGAAAGAGGACTGTTCTTTGCCTCTAAAACTGGTTCATATAATTCTAATCAGCCTTATATGCTGTTTACTAATGAAGTATTTTTATTTTTGTAAATACATAAAAGAGGTTTATTATTAATTTGGATGAGAATGTTCTTTTTTATTGATTGCAAACAACTTACTAAAATCTTATGATTATAATAGGTTCACAACCTAAGGAAGATAATTTTTACATTTAAAGCTAGTTTGTGTGTTTCCTATGCGTAAGTTAGTGTCATAATGAGTCTCTATAACAGCTGTAAATTGAGAAATTATCTTTCTGAATACCTTGGCTTCAACCTACAGTACTGTATTAACGTATGCACTTTTTATGCGAGTCTCTCAGTTGACTCTACCCAAATAAATAAGTTTTTAAATGTTTTGAATTATCATTTCTTATTTGTAGGTGGCCAAAGTAACCATTACTTTATGTTTGCCATGTTACCATCTTGACCATTACTTTATTATGGGAAAATTCCATGCTGCATCACGAAGGATTTTTTATAGGAATATGTAACTAATTCATATTTGTATACAGAATAATGTATGGATACTTATAGTATTAAGGCTATTGCATTCCTCGACTTACACTCAACATCCGTTCAATATCCTTGTACTAACAACGAAATATGCCTCCCATCTACCGTCATTTTACATTTGTTGTTGCATACATCAACAACCTGCACCCAAGCAAGGATGTAGCCCGCAGCACCTTTGCTGTTTTAGCTAAACTACGCAAACGACCTACTAAACGCTGTGACATCGGATCAAGGTAGAAACCGGAGTGACAAATCCGACGCCACATCGATAGTGCCGTAGAACAAAATGGCAGTACTTTTTAGTACGCTACGCCCGATGCGCCCCACTGACCCGCTGCAGAGTGACATTGCCATATGAAAACTGTTTTTTTTTTTTTAATATTTTTCGAATGTTTTAAATATGTAGTAGTGGCTTAGGCAAGTGTGGGTCATGCGGTTCATTACTTTGCACAGAGCTACGGCCATTATTGGAGCATTTTATGTTTCTAATTGGTACGACGTGTTATGTTGAATAAGATTCGATATATATAAGGTGACCAGATGTCACAATTTTAAGGGAACCGTCCATTTTTCAGCATTATGCCCATCCATCTCTACAAATATTTTGGAGAAGCTAACTAAAATGTCCCATATTTTGAAAATTAGATTTACAAAATCCCGCGTTATGCGTTTAAGGGTGAGCGTCAGTAAATTTTCTGCCCTATCCGCGCTTTGTTAACTTTCACGGCACACATATTTCGCCGAAATTCTGCTCAAACAGTTGCGAAATATTTTCTGAAAAATAAAATGCAATGCTTAGATTATATTAAAACTAAATTTAATGCCCCAAAAAACAGAATATACTTTTTATTTTAATCCAAAATATTTTTGGTGCTGCCATCTGTTGTCGTAATTTAATTCATACCGATTATTTTTATTTTTTAATGAACATTTTTAAATATCTATTCCTTCTAATACAGTGTTCAATACAACAACAGATCATATATAATAATGCCACAATCACGGAAAGGTAATTTACCATTCTATAAATTTGATAAGGGATCTGAATGTACATCACTGAGGACTGCAGTTTTGTCTTCAAGTTCCTTTGTCTTCAAGTCCAAGTTCAATTACGTTTCCGTGATTATGGCATTATATATGATCTGTTGTTGTATTTAATAGCATATTAGAAGGAATAGACATTTAAAAATATTCATTAAAAAATAAAAATAGTCGGTATGGATTAAATTACGTCAACAGATGGCAGCACCAAAAATATTTTAAATTGAAATAAAACATATATTCTATGTTTTATTGGGTATTAAATTTAGTTTTAATATAATCTAAGCATAGCATTTTATCTATAAGAAAATATTTCGCAACTGTTTGAGCAGAATTTTGGCGAAATATGTGTGCCGCGAAAGTTAACAAAGCGCGGATAGGGCAGAAAATTTACTGACGCTCACCCTTAATGCTAGAAGTCTACATTGGCGTCCGGTCTGACCTGTGGACCGGGTTTCTGAAACGTTTACGGGCTACATTGGGCCCAGTCTTGGTTTTTAAAAAAATCGGGTCAAATAGGTCGCATTCAATGTTGGGAACTTTTATTTATGAAATTTACTAAATCACATATAATTATTGCGTATTTAAGCTATATAAACGTGTTAATAATAATAAAAAGAACGTTTATATTTATACAAAAATTGGCGCCGAACAGTGTAATAACGTTGTTCGCTAGATGGATTCTAGATATGATCTGTTCAGGCCTGCTGTTCGTAGATTAAATACTCAAAATTATTAAACAGTAGCTTTGATTACGAATATGCTATTGTTGATTGTAAGAGTCCGATTACTATTGAGTCATTCGGTGTATATTACCTTCCCATTTAGTCTGTTTGCACTTTATGGATACCGGCTGTGATAAGTCTTGTGGCAAGTTACATTTCCCTATCTAGAAACTTAAGTCAGTTTATTTGTCTATGAATATGATTAATATGTTATTCCTGAAGTAGTCATGTAATTCAAAATTTATTAGATCACTTTATTGCAGCAGCGACCTTGTGTGTGTTGAACGTTGAAGGCACAGACCACACAGCCAACTCTAAGGCTTATGTGTGTGTCCCAGTGACTTATGTGTGTATCCCAGTGTGTGACCTTATGTGTGTGTCCCAGTGTGTGACCTTATGTGTGTGTCCCAGTGTGTGACCTTATGTGTGTGTCCCAGTTTTGTAGTACATTTCACGAATTTGTCAACTGAAATATTTGAACTCGTTGCAATTTATAAGTCCACAATTTCACCAGGCGATCGATTAGCTGACACAGTGGCACTTTTGCTTGTAACTCAAAAATTTTAAACACATTTGCCTGTCAACCCGACGTATTTATATTTTACATTGTCGTGCTATTTCATGATCCTAATCTGTGTGGCGATCTCAAGGTTGGGAATCATTCATCTGAGAGAAATGGTGCTATTCCACAGATAAATCTAGTCTGTAAATATCATCCACAAAAATGCATTTTCATTCCATATATATTCCAGTTAACTGGATTTAGCTTTTGCAGAACTTCCTTTGTAGTTTATTACACAATTTTAAATTCCTTCCCAATGAACCAAGCTTTATATCTCACCTTCAAGATTTTGTTGCCTGCCGAAATAGGCCGGAAAAGTGGGGAAGCATCTTTTTGGTAGGGAGGCGTTTGAGACTAATTTAGAAGGAAACAATTTTATCATCAATTAGCCATTTGCCACCAGACTATTTTCTTACTAGTCACGCAGTTGATTACTAGACAATTTTAGAAGAATTATTATTGCATTTTCCGCTCAACAACATAAGCATAATAAGTTTTAAATTAAGTTAATATACTCGTAGTTATTAAATGGCCTTATAAATATCTTTATTTTTTGTTAAAAAAATTTAAATAATCAGTCAGCTATTGAGATTTAACATTTTGCAATTATTATTTCAATTCAGTCTGAGCAGTAAAAAAAAAGTTTTATCCTTTTTTAAACCATTCAGTAAAAGCATATTAATGTATTGTTTTTACTAATTACTACTAATGTTAATAGGAGTCTTTGAATTACTAAAATTGATTAATCAACCAGTATTGTTTAAATTTAAAATGTTTAAATTGGATCAAAAGCAAAAAAAAACAAACTAGGTACCGATAACAGCCGCATAAAACCAATAAAAAATTATCAACATGGCTTTTTTGCAACCTTGGTTCCTTCATACCGGACAATGAAGGCAAGGAGTTTGGACTGAATATGCTGCAGTTTATCTTACTTTGTCCTATCTCATTTATACATTTTTCCTTTTGCCTGCAAATAAACACTGGCACAACTCGCTCTCCGCATGCATCTTCAACAGTTATCTTCTCCCTCGTGCGTCAACATCGATATTTCTCGCGCTCTGTATTGAAATTCAAATCCTTTCGAATTCAATTTCTGTCCACATAAATTGAATGCCCTCGCTCTCTGCTGATCGATATTCTGGCACTTGGTAGAGGAATGGTGGCTGGTTGTTCGAGCGAGTGGAAGTTGTTATCGATCCGCTGAAGGTTTCTCGATTATTTCGATGGCTGTTGCGGTAACCCCGGAAACAAATTGTAGATGATCGGTTGGAAAGGCGCATGTTGGGGAAGAAAAGAGGAGGGGTATGTTGTGTGGTAAATGTGTCCTTTACATGTTAGATATTTGTGATGGAAATTGGGCAGGGGGGGAAATTGTTTTAGAATGGTTGAATTATTTCCCATCCATTGGGAAGGGTGTTTAAACAGCCGGTCGTAGGGATAATAGAATTTTACAACATTAACTTATATCGTCACGTTCACCATACAACAAACAATGCGTCTGTAAACAATTAAATTTCATTTGTATATCATGTGTTCGTTTATTAATTTTACTATTATTTATCGACCATCTTTATGTCTACTTCAGGCAAAGCTTATCTTAAATACCCCGCGGAAGTTATGAGGGCATTTTTAATCAGATTTGATTTCATACACCCATTATATGCCTGCCTTAATAGAGCTGTAACTATGGTAACATAGATTTGAATATTAAGAACCCTTTTTTTTTAAAAATAAAATATGAAAACATACGAGTAGACTTACTTTTACTGATCGATTGATGTGAAAAACTGTATTATACAGAAAATTTTTAATTAGAAATTTTTTTATTTGGTGTCATTTTCGTTAATTTAGCGTCCAATTTTTGCAATTTAAGTATCTTTCCGTTAATCTGGGGTGACATCGCCACGTTTGCTATATTTTGCTAAATTAGTCGCCAAGTTCGCAAAAATTATCACCAAGCGTTACACCGACGAAAAGATGCTTTTTATAAATAACTATTGACGAATTATTGGTCGTAAAATGCAAAATTATTACGTAAGTATCTTCTCTCGTGAATGGAACAAACTAATTCCTGAAGAATGATGTTAACAGATTTGTCGCTTAATGTTGCACGAAAAGTGAACATTTCACAATAGTTAATGCTGTTTGATTTTATGCAATACTTTTGATAATTTTATTAGAAAAAAGTGCAATATCTCGAGAATGGTTCATGGAAACCTTCTAAAGTTTGTGTCATTTGTTTTCTAATGAAAAATCAATAGGCTTCCAATTTTCACTGATTGTATTATTTGTACGAAATTTCGTTCGAAACGCTCCATTCGTTCGTGAGCTATTTATTGCATCCACAGACACAATCTCTTGAGTTCAGGATGCTTGAAACGTGCTTTTTCCTCGAATTCCGAATTTTCGACCCCATCACAATACTTTCTCTGTACTATGTATATAGGGAAAGTAATAAACAGAAAATCCGACAATTTTTATTTTGCACAGGTAAGACTTGAGACCCTAGCTCACTGTTTATAAACTGTACCTTCGATACATTTTTGCGAATCTGTGCTATGAGAAGTGTGTGGTATTTTAAATGTGGTCAGAGATGTAACCAGGGGATGGGGGAGGGGGGGTCTGCCACCCCCGAAATGTCGGGGTTATATATATATATATATATATATATATATATACATGAGCTTGGGCCATTTCCTAAAATAATATGCTTTTTCCGACTTTTGGTGTTTCACATATTTCTAAATGTATTGTGAGATGTATATACGCATTTAAAATATAATATTATTGACCTATTATAAATGTGCTTTATTTTAAACATATTGGTATATTTTCGTCAGAAATTGCGCCCCCCCCTCCCCGATTTCCCCCCATTTCAGTGCCTGAATGTGGTGAAATATGTAAATTAATTCTCCCCCCCCCCCTGTACGTGAATTACTAATGATCATATTCTACTTGTTTGACTTATAGAAGTAAAGTGCCCCATAGATTCAAAATGCATCTTTGTTATTCTACTTTTATTTACTAAAAGTTCAGTGCTGAAAGCACTCAAATGTAATCTTTCTAATTATTTGATTATCTAACAAGAGTTGGGGGAAAATGCAAGCATGATCTTTTTATTTTGACATAATCTGCAATAGGCAGACATTGATATACATAATGCGATCAAATCATGCTATGAAGGGCAGACATTTAGTATATCAAAGTTCAGTGATAATTAAGATGGAAATATAGAAGTTATGACCCACCCATCTGATTAGCTTCGCTGTAGAGCAGGAAACACTGCTTATCATTTAGTATTAGGTAAACGAGTATGAGTTTACTTTCATCAATCAAAACTGCAGAATTTCATAACATCAAAATTAAAAAAATATATAATGCCCATTGTTTCTTTTAGATGGTGTTTTAATTTTCATATCTTTTCTCTTACAGGTTGGCATTAACTTTTGCAAGTGAGCAGCGTCCTGTCGCCGGCACCCTTCTCCCATTTCTTTGTTTTGTGCCCTTTGAAGCGGTTGAGGTGGAGTGGTTAACGGCCGAGCAGCAATACCGGGCATGTGCACTCCTTGTTTGCGGTGGCGTGACAACGGAGGCCAATGAAAGACAACTCGCTGGATGGCCACCGCGGAAAGGTGGCTCTATCCGACACCACGAGGAACGCCGCCACTATCAGTAACAACAATTCGAGCAGTGTCATAAAGTGTGATCTGAAGAGTTCTCCACCCCCAACATCCACAACGTCGACAACCGCGAATGACGGCAGTGCAGCAACTAACTTCGATGATGATTACAACGAATGGGAATTGGGCATCGGCGACCTGATTATTGACCTAGACGCAGATATTGAAAAGACAAACGAGAGAAACGGCACCACACAGCAAGGCATCCAGCACCACAGCCAACAAAACGGCACTACAGCCCCAAGTCCCTCCTCGGCAGTCAACGATTCTCCTACTTCTGCAGCTACCTTTAGTTTTTTGGGGTCTCCTTGCAACAACAGCAACTTGGCGGCAGCCATGTCCAACTCGAAATCCCCACGTCTGTCCAGTAACAGCAGTGTTAGTGCTGGAGCAACGTCCTCTACAGGAGCTGGTGTAACGACAAGCGGAAGCAACAATAACGGTGCTAGTGCTCCAGGTTCTAGTACATTTGAGCACCAAGCTACAGTAGATAAAGGTTTAAAAATGAAAATTAAAAGAAAAACTGTAGGGAGTAAGTACTCTGAGGCCAAACACGAAATAGTGCAATCGGACACGAAATCGTCAGGTGCCTCCTCACATACACTTCCAGATAATTCGAATGTTTCTAACAATAGCAATAACTGTGTTAATACTGTAACAACTAACTCACCTGTGAACAATTCTGAACCCCCCAAATCTAAACATTCTTCTAGCAAGGGGCGGAACAGCAGCCATCGCGAAAAAAAAGAAAAAAATCGTGATAAGGACAAAAACTTGAGTGCACGCAACAGTATGCCTTGTACGTCGTCCACTGAAATGAATGGTGTCTTAAGTGTGATGTCCCCTCTTAAAATTACCAGTAGTGGTGTCAGTTTATCAAGTCCAGCACCACCACCCTTGTGCTCGAACTCTTCACCACTGCCATCTAGTACTGTGAACACATCTGTGCCGTGTGTGCCCAATGTGGCTAACTCTCCAGTCAGTAATAATTGTGGTCAAGAAACTGTTCAGCCAAATGTAGGCCCGCTCATGACTTTGCCTATTCAAGCGGTTGCCTCCAATTCACCTCCCATGCCTAATCTAACTCTTAAGTTAGAGACTAAATTTACACCTAGTCCTAAGCTAGAGACTAAATTCACACCTAGTCCAGTATCGCAACCGTGCACTGGTGCACCAGTTGTGATCAAACAAGATGAAGAGCCATCATCTCCGCCGCAGAAGAAGATAAAGCTCGAAAATCCTGAACGGATTGGAGAGGTAAGTTAACTTTTTACAGATTGATTCTTCCAAGTTTACCAAGATAAAATGAAATGAAACCAATATAAAAACCATAAAAAGAAAACAGACCAACCACATCATTGTGTTCTGCAAAAAAAAAAAAAAAATCTTAGCAATTGACTTCGACCCATAATAAGCCATTATACTCCCCTACAGTGGGTTGTGGAACTACACTGGGGGCAGTATTTAACAAAAGAATTCTGTAAAAGAAAAAAAAAACTCCATTGTTTAACATGCAACGTTTTTATTGTAAACAGGACTGACCATTGAGATAATGAAAAGCGAGCTGCAAGACAAAAGCTCAGACAATATTGATTATAAACATATATAGTACATTGACATGTAGAGCTTTCTAAATTTTCAGGGTTTTTTATAATGTTAGGTAATTACGGCAAAAAAAAAAAAAAAAGAAGACCCACATATAAAGTTCTGCACAAATGGCCCCTTACTTACTAAAATCTCTCTACTCAGCAATAGACAGTTTAGCAAGAGGATTGGTTATTTAGTATAGAAAAACCTTGCTATTTCTTGTTTTCTATAGGAGGGGAGAGATAGATAGTGCCTTCATATTTGAATCATCTGACTATTATCATGAGTATGCATAACCTTTTATTAAAAAATGTTATTATTTAACAATGAATGGGTTTTAAGGATTTTTAGTTTTAAAATTCCTATATCTGTAAAAGAATTTTTGCTTATAGTTATATTATTTTATATTTTTATAAAGACAATCAGGCTGGAAAGAAAAAGCTATGTTTCTGAAGCTTTCGAATTTTAGATTGTCAAATAAGCATATTTTGAGCAAGGCTGTAACACTTCTTGGATTAAATTTTTGAATTACTCTGATGTGCTTCAAATGTTACTTTGAAGTTGCTCATAATCATACTCTTTCAACTTCACTTGGGCTACTCAATTTTATTAATTGATTGTATGTATGTTGTACGGTAGTAAACTGTTTTCTGTACTTTCTTCAAATAGAATCTGATTGTGTAAACTAAATCAATTTTCACAAAGGGCCTAAAAGAAATGTGGAATTTTGTATCGACAATGCCACAGACGTTGACTTCACTACTCACAGTATATGGCCAAACTTGAAAATTTGCTTTTATGTGATGCGATTATAAATGTTATCACTAAAATTAACAGCTGAATTTCAGTTTTGTTGTTAAAATGAGATGTTGCTAAAACTTTTTTAAGCATAATGGTGACTGTAAAGAACTTTATAATTAATTGCCCTTTCTTTCTATTCAGAACTTTTTGATATTGTGTAGCAATGTATTGAATTTTATAATGTGGAAAAAAATGAGCAAACTGTTCAGAAATTGTAAAATTGCTAAAAATAAAATACAGGAAAATGCTTTTTAACACTTTACAACAAAGTTGAAAAGTGTTTATGACTTTGTTCATTCTGTCTGTCTGTCTGTCCGTTAGCACGATAACTGCCGTAAAAATGACTTAATTAAAATGAAATTTTAGTATGTTGTTCAAACGGTCTGTAGGACCTATAGGAATATAAATGAATAATATCACCCAATTAGTTTTGGATTGAACCCGGGTTGAAAAAATGAAATACATTGAGCCCTATGGGACCTAATTTTTCAAACATTTTTTAAGCGGATTTAAAATTCACAAATTGCTTCGAAAATTTTAGGTAATAGTCAAATTGTTCCATAAAATATATAAAAAAAAATTCAGCGAAATATATGCAGTAGTTTTTTAAATAAAAATTAAAATAATAATTACACATCTTATATGAAACGATCACGTGACCATGATATGGAACAATCACATGACCCACTTCAAAATGATATATGGCATCCATCTTGTTTCAAAATCGTGATTTTTTAAAGTTCTTTTTAATTCATATTGAGTGTTGTATCCGTCCTAAAACTACTTTATTTTTGCTTAAATTCTGTGCATCTACATACTAAAACAACACAATGACAATATATTTGAGTTTAAATTCTCATTCAAATTTGATTATTTCTACAACTAAGCCTATTTTTCACCTATGTAAAATGTAAACAGCAAAATATGTAGAATGAGTTGTATTAGAATTACTGTATTTCTTTAACACAAAATAATTCAGTCCATGGAGTCTGCATGGCTGATATGAATGAAATATTAATTGATTTTATAAACAGAAGGACGATTTTTTTCGATGAAGTTTTAAGCATAGAGTTTATGAATTGTAGCTCCATGGTCTTAATTTTTAAATAAAATAAATTATTATAGTATTGTGATGAATGAAATCCTGCTTTTATAGAGAGATCCAGGCGTGTTATTTTTTCTATGACGTCATTTGAATTTATTTCAGTTGTTTTCGATGAAGTTTTCAAATATAATAAATTATCGTAGTATTATGATAGTTTTAAAAATATTACGGTGGAATGTATTGCATTTTAGAGATATTTAAACCGGGCAATTTATATTTCAATGCCGTCATTTGAATGAAGTTCATTTTTTTCAATGAAGGTTTAAGTTTTCAAATATAATAAATCAATGTAGTATTGTGATAAGTTTTAAAATATTACCGAGGAATGTATTGCATTTTTGACTTTTTTAAATAAAATTGCATTGAAGTTGGAAAGTGTTTCATAATCAATGCTTTAAGCATGATTGATCTTTCTTGTTTTTGTTAATGTGTTGTGGGACAAAAGAGATCTGTTTTACTCTTTAGCAACAATATGCGCAGTGTACTGAATTGTATAATAATACTGAACTAAAGTGAGCAAATGAATTGGAAATAGCTAAAAACAAAATGTGCAAGACTGTATGATATTTAGCAACATTTTCTTTTCTGTTTTTCAATATATTTTAAGACAAGAGATCTTTTGTCTTAAAATACATTAAAAAGTTTTTACTCTTTAGCACAATATGTGCAATGTACTGAATAAAACTTTGGACAGAAGTGAACAAATGGATAACAAATTTTAGAAATTACTAAAATTAAAATGCAGGGCAGAGTCATTTTTAGCACAGTTTTTCTTTGCTAAAATGTATTTTACGGTAAAATAAATATATTTTTGCTCTTCATCAACAAATCATAACTTGTGATCTGGTTTTAAATTCAAAAATTTCTCTGCACGTTATTAGGGTAAAAATTCTAAAATTTTGGCCCATGTAGACTGCTTGTTTAGATATAGGTTTATAAGTTTTCAGAATTTATTAGCTGTGTGCTACAATCATACCTGGTACCCTATTTTGAATTCGGTTCTAGTTCAAATTTTCCTAAAACTTGAAAAATGTTACATTAATTGAATAATTTTTACAAAGTTATTAAGTTCCTATATATTGGATTCTTAACAAAGCGCTTTCATGTATACCCAACTCTTTTTTTTCATGAATTTGAAGTTACACAGTTCAAAAAAGTCTTCCTTTTTTGAAAAATTTATTTGATCTAACACGATTTCAAAGTCATTGTCTTATACTTATGTGCGTGACCTTCAGTGGTCTAGTATAAATTGCAGTCTTTGGTACCAATGTATCAGAAAAATTCACGTTTTTACCACACTTCAAAAATTAGGCAACACTGCTATAATGTTATTGAATAAGGGGATTCCGCAGGAATGCCGTTATTCGATAACTCTTACCTACCCATTTCGTATGGCATTTACATAACATATTGCATTATTAAATTGTTTAAGTTTATTATCTCACAATATTTAATCAATTGTTCGTGTTATCAGCCATACATAGTGCTATCAATTGTGTATGTGAACATTTCTGACCGTAAGAAGTGAAAAAAGATATTTTTATCTAGATAAAATTTTTACCCTAGATAACATTTAACAAAATGTTGGAAAGTTTCAAAGATTCGTAAAAGGCAAGCCATTGCTTTAGAAGTTTTTACACGGTTTTTAAACTAAATATAGTACTTTATTTCATCTTACACGGTGTAAGGATAACATGAAACGTATCCCCAATTTTACTATAGGAAACTTTTTTTTTTTTACACGAATTTCTGAGGAACGTATGTATCTTCTGTATAAAAAAAGAGTTGGGTGTATTTAAAAAAAAAATTCTTTTTAAAAAGGACCCATAACAAATGCATTTTAAATTATAACTATAATTTTCACATTGCAGGTTATGCTTCTGATTATATAAATATGATGTGCAACTAATAAGAACCATTGAATGTATATTTTAAATTCAAATTTTTATATGGTTTAATAATGTGCAAAACCCCCTTTACTTCATATCCAAAATTAATCTAAATTTTCTGAAACTATTTCTAAAATTCACAAAGTGGATACAAAGTTAATTTATTTAACATATGAAATATTTATAAAATTATTTTACAAGTTGAAAAAAAAATCCAATTTAAATAATAATAAAAAAAAAAACCCTGTTTATATGCCCATTTACAAATATGGCTTTATTAGACATGTAATGTTAAGACAAACCAATTTCATTTTCTATTGTTTATAAAGTTTTTAATACAAGATTCGTTTTTGATCATCATTCCAAACTACGCTAGCGCTGCATTGGTTGGTAGAAAAATGAACCAGGAGAAAAAAGGGAAACAAATATGAATGGAGGAAGAAAAAAGATTCACTCCATTGTTATTAGAGCACCATTCATGGCAGAGCAAATTTAAAAATATCATTTGATTAGAAATAATGACCTCTATAAATTCATGTTTGCAGAATTTGCATAAGGAGTCAGCCGTCTTCTATCTAATGAGTATAAACTTCAAAATTTTCAAAGGCAATAATCTATGTTGACAACATAAACAAATTCTAAACCTCCAGATTAGCTGAATTACGTTTATTAGGTTACATATACTGCGCTTTTTATACAAACTTTTATTAAAACTGTATAAAAAGAAATGTTTTATTACTAAAAATCCCAAACAAAATACAAAAATATCAGTGTGAGAAGACAGTTATTATGAATAAAAGTCTGGGAAGCTAATTCATTAGGAGCTCAAAACTTTACATACTCGAAACGCTTCATCCAAATGACTTGAAATTTGGTATCAAATGTTGCTCTAGATTCAAAAGATGTTGTCAAAGTTGGGTTAACATTAGAAATTTTAATGTTTGTGCATGTTTTAATATGAAGACAGCTCCTTATACAAATTTTATGCACAATAATTTATAGAGGATGTTATTCCTAATCAAATGGCATTTTGAAATTTGCTCTACAATGAACAATGTCCGAATAACCAGAGGTGGGACTTTTCTACCCCCTTAGCTGTACATAAGTTGTAGACGTTTGAAGTCGGTGTTAGAGTAAAGTGCAGGCATTCAAGCATGTTGATTAGAACATGTTTCTACTATTTACCATTGTGTATTTCATTTCATGGAATAGGGCAAGTCTCTTTCAGAATTTTGCAAACAAGTTTTCCCCATTTCATTTGCCATTCCATATATTTTTTTTAAATAAAAGCAAACATTTTTAGCATGTTGTTTCGAATTTTATTCTAGCTTGACTGCCCAGCCTCACCTATTCCTGAAATGAAGGATGCAAGTACCTGTATTTCTGTTGGCACAATAACTGAACCTGATTGCCTGGGTCCTTGCGAGCCTGGCACTAGTGTTATGCTGGAAGGAATTGTCTGGCAAGAAACTGAAGGAGGTAACTATATTTCACTAGGGATTAACCTATGAGACTTTCTAACATGCTGGTTTGAATAAGAAATGTAATTCTACATATAAAGTAAAAAAAAAAAAAAAAAAATGAACACCAAACTATTTTTTTCTCCCTTAGGTGTTCTGGTTGTCAATGTTACATGGCGAGGCAAAACTTATGTTGGTACATTATTGGACTGTACAAGGCATGACTGGGCTCCTCCTAGATTCTGTGAATCTCCGACCAGTGATGTGGACTCTAAAACATCAAAAGGACGTGGGAAACGAGGGCGTGGTGGCAATAATAGTTCTAGTGACTTGAACTTTGCAGACGCTAGAAACTGTGTACAAAGCAAATTACGAAATGGTAAAGGCAGACGAACTACTATAAACAGTAATGCTTCTACTGCAGGGTTTACTGTTCCGAACAGTCCTGCTAAAAGTGATAGTAGTAGTAGTAATGGTAAAAGAAAAGGTCGGCCTTCAGATCTTGAAATTACTCCTCCTCCGTCTGACAGTAAATCTTCAAAGAGAAGTCGAAACCAAAATCGTGCTACACCTACCTCGTCTGCAAATTCAGAATTTTCCCAGCCGTCCTCACCTGTGTTGATTGTTTGTCCAGAACCTAACTGCAGTAAAAAGTACAAACATATCAATGGGCTTCGCTATCATCAAACACATGCTCATAGTGCTTCAGATAGCAGCAGTAAAATGGACGATACTGCAACTGAGGATAGTAAAGATGTTACAAATAGTTCAGATAATGAAGAGAGCATGCAGGAAAGTACTAGTGTTTCAACTAGTCCTACTCCGACATTTGCAAATACTGTTCCTACGACTGGTGGGAAATTACTACTTAATGAAACTACATCGTCTTCCTCCTCCAACTTAAATTGTCTTCCTGAAAGTGATCCCTATAGCATAACAACAGACCTATCTACATTAGCATCTGTAGCTATCAATGACTCTAAAACAAGTCAAAAGGTGAACAGTTCTAGGACTATTCCTGTTCCTTTGCATTCTGCCGTTTCTCAGGACATGCCAATTGTCAGCACAGATGGTGATAGTGTACCTGGACTAAGTGTTTCAATTTCAAATCCATCACCAAATTCTGCCTCTGTTTCTTCCCCTCTATTGTCTGTGTCATCTGTATCACCATCCTCTAGTGGTGCAGGTTTATCGGCAGCTGTATCAGCAGTTACGACGTCTGTGATTCAATCTTCAAATTCTGTAGATAGCACTCCTTCTATTTCTCAAGCTGTAACTGTGAGCATTCCAACATCACATGTCATTTTTAATCAGGGTATGTCAGGTTCCAACAGCACAAATGTCTGTTATACCACATCAACTGTAGTGTGTAATAATTCTAACTCTTTATCTCCTTCAAGAAATATGGCATCTGCAAATGTTACTACTACATTTGCGCAAGTTTCCTCCATTGTTAGCCCAGCAGCTACAAGTCCATCTCCTATGCTTCCTATGGTAGATAAAAATAAAATCAAGCAGGAAAGGCCTGATAAATACAAACCAAAATCACCTCTATCTACATCAGGTATTAGGCCTATAGTGCCTGCTCCAACTCCAATAATGGCCCTTTCCCCTAATATGCCTCCTCACCCTGGAATGGATATCAGTCATGGTATTGGCCCTTCATTAAAACCAATTCAACCCAAGCCTACTATTCTTGGAGAACCAACTACTGTTAATCCTGCTCTTGATAGTTTGAAGAAAGAAAAAAGCAAACACAAAAAGAAAAGTAAAGACAAAGATAAAGAAAGAGATAAGAAGTTACCTTCTTTACCTCTTACACCTACTAAATTGGGTATGAATCCCAATGAAGAGTGTGAGGCAATTGAACTAACATCATATCCCAGTCTTGAAGCTGTGTCTGGATCAACGGGACCTTTGCCTGGAGCACCTCATTCCACTCTATCTCCACTTGTTACACAACCAAAGCCCCCAGAATCATCGCTGGATATGAGTTTAGCAGACGATAGCATTAATGAAAATATTCAGAGTCCTGCATATTCTGATATATCCGATGCAAATGATACAGCCCCAGTTTTAGAATCTGAAGTACCCTCTGTCAAGGAAAAAGAAGATAAAGTTGATAAAACAACTCCTGATGCATCTCAGTCTCCTGCGACAAATATCAATGCTTATGGAATGTACCCCTATTACAGTCAACCTCCATATCTAATTCCATCAGTGTCACCACAAAGTGCTGTGTCTGGAACACAAGCACCAAGTTTGGGTGACAAGAATGATAGTATTAAGAAAGTGGACCCAGAACGGGTAAAAGAGAATCGTCCATGGAGCAATCCAAGTAGTGAATCAAGAGAAAGGCAACATACTGAACACCATGAGCCAGAAAAGAAATCTGTTAGGGAGGATATTGTGCAAAATCCTGGGTCCATTGCATCTCCTGCTGGTGGACATGGTCCAGTTCAAGATTATTCGCTTCCACAGCACTATCCTTATTCTTATGGATATGTTCAAGGATATCCATATTCTATTGAACCATCATATCACATGCATATGTTAGAAAATGATCCACATTATAAACAACAATATAAGCAATATATAGAAGAGCAACAAAGGCTATACAAAGAGCAACAACATCACCATCAACAACAACAGTTACAACAACAGCACCAACAACACCACCAGCAGCAGCAGCAACAACAACAACAACAAATGCAACAGCAACAACCAGTACAACATCATAGCCATCACCAACCTCATCATTCTCAGCATCAATCTCATCACCAGAGCAAGTCTCAACATCATTCAATAAAAGAAGAAAGGGATCGATCCAGAGAAAGCAAGGATAGGTCTGGAAATATAGAAAAGATGTCAAATAGTAATTTGATTGTAGAACATTCAAGCAAAATTCAGCATCCATCTATGTCTATGGTTTCCAATAAAGATCATGATCTTAGAGAGATTGAAACAAGGCCTCCTTCTTTACCGGCACAAGCTCGAATTGATTCTTCTACCCCTTCATCAGCATCTGCTGCTGCTCTGAAAGAAAAACAGAATGAAAATCACCAAATTTTAAAAGAAAATATTGAATTAAAGTCACAAATGGATGACAGTAAAAATAAAGCAAATCAGTATGAAATGGCAATGTTATATGAAAGACATAGAGAAGATATGAGGCGGTATTATATGTACCAAGATCGGGTAATTGAACAGCAACAACAAAAGATGGAACCAGGCATTCATCATCATACCCATCTTCACCAAACTGTCCAATCCCACAGCCATATCCAGTCTGCATCAAGTTCATACTCATCATCATCATTGAAACCTCATAAAGATGATCTTTCTAGTTCCATTTCCAGTCATTCTAAGTCAAATCATTATGGAGACAGTTCAAGGTCATCTGTTGTTTCACCAGCAAAGTCAGATCACATAAAAAATCCACACACTAATTCAACATCTAGTCCTAAAGGTAGTATCAGAGACTCCAGAGACTCATCCCTCAGTAGTTCTAAAGAATACATGAGTGCAGTTTCCAGTCGAGATAGTTCTGCCTGTAAGAAGGAGAGCCAAAGTAAAAGTTCTGAAAGGTCAGAGAGCTCTTCACGAGAAGAGAAAAAGAGTGATAAGATTAAAGTTGAACCCAAAGTTGAATCAGAGGGTCAAAAACCTACAATGGAAACAACTGGACCTCCTCCACCTCCTACAAATTCTTATGCGTACTTACATCCTTCATATTTACAAGGGCCTCATTTTCCACACATGCCTTTTGAGCCAGCCCATGCCATGTATCGTGGAGGTATTAACCCTATGATAGTGTCAACTCCTCACTATGGCAGTTCTCCCTATGTGCATCCTCAAATCCGTTATGTAGCGCCTGGAGCTTGTGAGTTGCCACCCCATTCACAGCCTCCTGAAGCCTTAAGTGGCAAACTGCACCCTTCAGGACCACCAAAAGCCTTGGACTTGTTGCACCAGGTTTCTCAACATTATACGACGACACATAAAATTCATGAACTGCAAGAGCATGCCTTAATGTCTCCAACTCCTACATCTACACCATCTTCGACTCCAACCACAGTGTCAAGTTCTGGAAGTGGAAAATCTTCAGCAGAACCTGTAGTTGTGTCTTCAAAGATGGAAGGACCTCGTGATACATCACGGTCTCCACCGACTCAGAGGCACATTCATCAGCATCATCATACCCATGTTGGAGTTGGATACCCTATATATGACCCCTATACAGGTAAGTTTTGATATTACATTATTCTTTGGGTTTCTAGCAATTTTTAGATGCTAGTTAGTGCTCTAGATTGACTCTGATTAAAACGAGTCATTAATTGAATTTTTCAGACTGTATTTTTATAATTATAGAAGACCAACAAATGAGTGTCTAAAATTGTCCCGTTTTTATTGATATTGATTAGAATTATTATTTAAAAATCAAATTCTATATATTTATCACAAATAGTCAAAGCTCTAATGCTATTACAGATAAAATGCTTTTCTATCTAATGGTTATTTTTTGGCTTTCAGACATTCAAAATTGTTTTCACCTCATTTCGTGAACTGATTTTGCATCTCTAAAAAAGTTATTTCAGAGCACTCATATGCATGTTCTAAACATGATTGTGTTAAATTGATTTAAACAGACTGGACTCATATCTGTTAATTGTTGGTGCTAATAATTTGAATACACATTTTCATTCTATTATGCATGAAAAGTCTATTTTAAGCATTTTTATTCTTGTCCATCTAAATGCAATTATCATGCAGTATATCTTGCATTATTTTCTCTAACTACTGGTTATATCAGATATATTCTCATAATAAATTATTCATACTTTTTTGAAAGACACAGCCAAATTAAATTAGCGTACAAAATTGGCTCAAAATTTATTTATCTGCTTCTGTCAAGGATGCATATATATTGCTGTCATTGTTTTCATGTTCATCTTGATCATTAAACAGATTTAAAATTGGAAAGAAAGATATACTTTTATATTTCATATGAGATTTAATGCAATTGCTTCTCATATAATATGAAAGTAGCATTTTATACTGAGTGATGCATCTCACAGTTGTGTAACATGGATAGGATATCCTCTCTAGAATAGGTATATAAGTTTTATGAAGCATCTATTTTGTACTGTTTGGTCGATTAGAAATAAATACAAATAAAGTTTTTACCATGCAACAAACAGGTATTTGAAAGGGTAAAAAAACGCCTATTTTGCCAATGTTGTTATATTAAGGATGAGTTTTATCTTCCAAAATACAAATTAATCTAGGTTATTAGTGGTGTAACTAGGAATTTACAAAATATGTAAAATCCCCTCCCAAATAAAAATAGTTTTCCCAAAACTAAAATTTGACAGTGACCCTCCAAATTAATAGCATTTTTTAATGCTTTTATTGGGGGGGATTTTGCCCCACTCTCAGTTTTCGTTTTGATAAAAGCATTTAAGAAATATACTTTTATTTTCAGGAGCTATTTTCATATTGAAGAATTTTCGGTATTTTCTTTAATTTCCTTTTTTTGTTGCTCTTTCTCTTAGTTTCATTAGTTTTACCTAAATGCTTGTCAGCCACAGGTAATTGAATAAAAGTTATTTTCAAATGTGTTAAAATAGTTTGAGAAACTATTAACTACTTCAGCTAATATAAAAAAATATTATAATTAAAAATCATTTGAATCGTAGACCATTATTTCCAACTGCAAAGTGAAGACATTTGAACAGTGAAGTCATCATTAAATGCAAGCATACACAACACATTTAGTTTTGTCCTGATCCTACTTTGTGAATGATAGGGGGCATGCATTTTTCAAACTTTTGAGATTTTTTTTTTTTTTTACTTATATGTAGTAAGTAATGGATATTTTGTGTAATATTGTTTTTATATTTATCATAAAAATCAATTTAATTTGTTATAGACTTATTCATTTTACTAAAAGTAATCAATTTCAACTTCTGCTATGAATAGCAATAAAAGCATTTTAAAGCAAGACTATGCATAGACTACACATAGACTACGGATAGACTACACATAATAAACATGTATTTTTTTCCAATAAAATCTTTGAGGAAAATATTTTGTTCTGATATCTTGACTTTCTCTGAGCTCCTGTTTCTTGTGCCCTTAAGCATCTCTTAACCATGCTAGTTACACTACTGATCTATATTTACCTGCCAACAGTTTTTTTTCTTTCTTGAGTGATGAATGAACTTGAGTATGCTATACTTTTTCCTTTAAATGAAAAACATGTTTCAATATCCACTTCTCATAGTTGTCACTATTAATACACATTTGTTTGCTTCATTCTTAAAGTAATTTGAGAAGAAATTTGTCTTTTCATGCTGTGAAAAGATGGCCAATTGATTTTCTATTTGCTTTATTTATTACTTGCCTTTTGTAAAAGTTTCTTTAAGAGAACAACATGCCCAGTTCACAAGAAATCCAATAGAAGTTTGGGGGCACGGCAGTCCAGTGGCTAGTGCACAAGGATTGCACTTGTTTCCCATTTCTGCCCAAACTGTTGCCGTGTTCATGTGAGGTACGATCATGCTAAACATGTGGGTCTAAGTTCTTCTGAGAGGCTGGCGGTAGAGGAAGAAGGGTACTGTCCCTGTGGAATCCTCCCTCACTGGGTTTCAGTCTAAATTGTATGGCACTTCCCAGCAGTCCAAATGGATACCTTACACCTTCGGATAGGTCGGATGGTCTGGGTCGAAGAAAAATAGAAGTTTGTGTTGTTTACATCTATCTAGCCCTCTTAGCTAAAATACATTCTGCCTGAGGACTACATCATAATACTTGAGAATATTACATAAAACTAGGCTTTGATAAAATAATAAACCTGTGGTTTTGTATTTATCTTGTTATAATCTTACCCAATATCATCAATGTATATGTAGGTATACTACTTCAGATATAAAATAAATCTTTCAAAATTAAAAAGAAATAGATGTAGGTTTTATTAAATTCATTTAAATATTTACTTTTCTCATAATAAGCTCATAATAAAAAATATGATTCTCCTGACAAAAAAAACATTACAAATTGTTAATTAAGTTTTGAAGATGTATATTATGGTTAAGTTTTTCCCAACGATGAATACCAAATCTCTTTTAATAAAAGAAACTGTTGATTTGATTCAGTCCTATAGCCAGGAGAAGTTATTGATGTCATACTCCTATTTGACTGAAAAATTACATTGTTTCTTTAGTGTATCCACAATGATTGACTAAACAGTATAGCACGGTAATTCTCATTCGATCGTCACTCCTCCCACCCACCACCCCCCTTCCGGTTCTGTGATCCTGTGATAGCTGTGCTGTGAGGGAATGTTTTGTATAGTGTAAACGGAAAGAAGACATGTTTGTGCACAATTTGTTTTATCATAGAAATATGACTAAAACCAAAATTTTAGCTTGAATATTCATAAGAATTCGAGGTATAAATCTAATTCCTACTGGGGATATGGTTACTTTCACTGGTATTCAAAATATTTAGTAAATATAAATAACTGAAATAAAATATTCCATGGTTACATTACAAAACATGCAGTTCACGTCCATCTGGTGCAATTTGTCTCTTCCTTTCAAGCTTTCTGCTTTTAAAGTTTGTGCTTACAAAACAAGCTCCTTATATGTTAGCACTCTAATTAGAATTTTACTTTCATCATATTTATATCAGGAAATCGGTTATCTGTAAGATATAAACGTGAATAACATAAATCTGTGTCAAGTATGGGATTAAATTGCCATCCTTGTAGCATTGTATGGAAAAAGACTGGACGCTAGCAGTCTGCTGCTTGCGCTCTTGATTTTATGCTGGCAAACCAAAGCTGCAACTGAACAGCGCTGACTGCTGTTGTTGCAACTCGATGGACCAGACAATTTTCTGTCTTGACACATTAGGTAAGTAATGCATTTCATAGAATGTGATTGTGTTCTTGTCATGCAAATGTGTGCTGTTTGATCATAATGGCATTTAATAATAATAAAAAAAAAAACTGAACATATGTGTAATTTCATGTGTGTTATATTGTCCCCTATAATATTTTAAAATTTAATGTCTGTCTAAATTTGCATGCTTGAAATCCTGATGCCATTGTGATTTTTAACCATATCTGTTTTATAACTAACGTACAAGATGCATTAATTTTAAATTTATTTGTAATTTATTCTTTGTGCAAAGTCCTGCTCTAAAATGCTTCTATTGTTATTAGAAATATTCTATTGCTTAGTAAAAGTTCAAATTGATTGCTTTTAATAAAATTAATGCATCTCTTGCATGTAAAATTTTAATTTGTGATGATTTTTATAGCAGTCTCTTCTCTTTCAGTGACTGCGCAAAAATCCTACACCTAATTGTGGAAATTTTCCTCAAGATTGCCAACATCTCGCCTTGTTTATAACTTTTATGCTGATCTTGGAAGTGAAGCTAATTGATATTCCTTCTACAGCACAGATGTTTATACTAGACCATTTTTCCAGAATAGTCTTCAAATTCAAGTGAATTCTGCAATTCTGCACTTTTTAAATGCCCCACCAAAGAAAAACTGTTGTGCTGTTACAAACTCTTCTTCAGTGTTCTATCTTCAAAGCCTCAGTTCAGTACCGGACTAAGTGATTGGAACTGGGTTTTGAATCTTCGTTTATTGGCCTGTGATACTAAAAAAATAAACTGTAGTGCATCTGCCATACCTGCTTATTTCAGAAGTCAATGGGAAATGCTAGTCATTGATAGCATAATGTGAAAAATTGAAACTTTTATTATTCAAGTGTGTTCTAAGTTTTTAGATATATTGAAGGGAAAAAAATTGCCAGCATTAGGAACCTTTCTTTTTTATCAATTGATTTGTCTGTTGAAAATGTTTTCACCATTAAGCATCACAATATGTATATTACGTGTAATAAAGGCAATAAAATAACTATAAATGCTTACTTGCAAGTTTTTATTTTATCTCTAGATAATAGTACAAATATACTTGAAATATAGAAAATAGATGTGCAGTTTAATAGTTTTTTCTCTAAAGCTACTCATGTTACTTTTATGCATTCATTTCTGTAATAACACCTGCAGTTTGTGTGTGCTACTTTAGACGTAAAGTGTCTCTAAGAATTTGAAATTCATCCCCTCTCTCTTGTCAGATGCAGCATCTTGCTTTTGCCTAACTTCTCTTCCTCCTCTCCCCTGTGTCCTCATTGAATTTGTTTGATATTTTTGTCAAATATTTATGTATTACCTGAAATACAAAATGGAAGGATCATTGAATCTCTTGCTATAATCACATCATAATTGGCCAAGTCAGGTCTTTACATGAAACTCCTTTTTGACGCTCTACTTGGAATGATATGATCTATATTTTAAAAGGTCATAATTAAAAGAAATATACAAATGTTGTTTGAATACTCAATATGCTAAAATGTAAGCATCAGTTACAATTTTCATTCACATCTGGCTGTATCTGAATGTTACATGAAATTTGTCTCAGTGTCTGCAAAAGAACAACAACATTCAAATGTAAGATTGATTAAAAATATCAACTGGTTTCGAAGACAAAGACATGTCTGTAAGATACATTCTTTTGTTTATTTTTCATTTTTATTAATTCAGACGGTAGTTAAAGTGAGTTTTTATATTATCCTTGTGCATTTTAAACTACTTTTGTTTAGCTATTAGTCAAAGCCCTTTTTTTTTAAGCTTTACATACTGCAAATGGGATAAAATCCGAAACTTATGTATTTTACTCTTTACATACTGTACATGTTAATGTTTTATATCATAGCATATTTAACATGCATAATAAAGCTTTAGATTGCTATATGCTCATGAAGAGCAATTTCAGGCTCTAGGATTTTTAGACCCTTCATATTAAATTGTTTTTAAAAAATATAATTAATTGTTTTTATTGAAACTTTCAGGGTTCTTCTCTGACCTGAAAATGTGGCCTCTTTTCTCTCTTGCAATCTTATAGCCTTAAATTTATCATAAGTAAATTGGTAATTAATTTTAAATTTATCATAAGTAAATTTATAATTAATTGTTTTTATTGAAACTTTCAAAGTTCTTCTCTGACCTGAAAATGTGGCCTCTTTTCTCTCTTGCAATCTTATAGCCTTAAATTTATCATAAGTAAATTGGTAATTAATTTTAAATTTATCATAAGTAAATTTATCATAAGTTAATTTATAATTAATTTTTTTTTATTGAAACTTTCAAGGTTCTTCTCTGACCTGAAAATGTGGCCTCTTTTCTCCCTTGCAATCTTATAGCCTTAAATTTATCATAAGTAAATTGGTAATTAATTTTAAATTTATCATAAGTAAATTTATAATTAATTGTTTTATTGAAACTTTCAAGGTTCTTCTCTGACCTGAAAATGTGGCCTCTTTTCTCTCTTGCAATCTTATAGCCTTAAATTTATCATAAGTAAATTGGTAATTAATTTTAAATTTATCATAAGTAAATTTATAATTAATTGTTTTTATTGAAACTTTCAAGGTTCACTGACCTGAAAATGTGGCCTCTTTTCTCTCTTGCAATCTTATAGCCTTAAATTTATCATAAGTAAATTGGTAATTAATTTTAAATTTATCATAAGTAAATTTATCATAAGTAAATTTATAATTAATTGTTTTTATTGAAACTTTCAAGGTTCTTCTCTGACCTGAAAATGTGGCCTCTTTTCTCTCTTGCAATCTTATAGCCTTAAATTTATCATACTTGTCAACCTCCTATTCCCTTTCATTGGGATTCCAGTAATTTAATTGAAAAATTTTGCATCTTGCATAATAAAAAAAGTCTGTCTGTGCATCTGTGTCACATGTAGTAAAAAAATTAAAAGCTTTGGACAGTGATTAAATTTGGTACCGAGATACTTCAGGTCCCTAGATGACGCAACTCGGTGAGATTTAAAAAAAAAAAAGATAAATCTTCTACTTTCCGTCATTTTGTCAAATCTTATTTTTTCAGACAATTCAGGCCGAATGTTAGTGTTTTTCTTTTGCTGGTGATCTGCAAACGATATCTCAGACTTTCAGTCTAGATGTATGTTGAGTGTTGTAAATTTTGTAATCTTCTAATTTCATGAAATTAAAAGATAAATTTTTATGTTTTGGGACATAGAATTATTTTTCAATATTATAAATGTTCTGAAAATTTGACTTCAATCTGATGAAAACTTGGGTGAAATAACTGTTTTCATTTGTGATTTCAAGTATTTTT
Organism: Amaurobius ferox; assembly: GCA_951213105.1. Taxonomy (NCBI): domain Eukaryota; kingdom Metazoa; phylum Arthropoda; class Arachnida; order Araneae; family Amaurobiidae; genus Amaurobius; species Amaurobius ferox. The sequence continues at coordinate 94,189,377 of OX578140.1, read as the reverse complement.
ATTTATGCTTTTTATTAAGCAATCCAAAAATCTAACTTCCTTAAATATCGAATTTCTAACTTCACAATTTTAAATATATAGCATATATGTTCTGTCGGTGATCGATGAACCTGACATTTGTGCATATGAGTGACAAATTGCAGTGTGCTTATTTAGAGCAATGTGTTTAGGGTGTATCAAAGGATCATATACAGCATATTAAAGGAACTTATTTTGGGCATATTATACACATGCTGTACAATTGGCATGGTTGCAAATGAAAGAAAAATGGAGTGCAAGAATGATTTTAGTTCAAAACAGGCTATTTGAAAATAGGTTGGTGTTATCTGTATTATATAAGAAACAGGCACTTATTTTAGATATGAGTATTGCTTTTGATTGTTCAATTTCAAGGTTCATTTCACAAAATTTTACTCAACAATAGGCCATATATCCAATTTTAGTGTAATAAAAATGCAAATTAATTCTTGATTAAGGTCCTTCTTTCTCGATCTTCATGTTTTCTTAGTTTATTCTATTTTCTAAAATTCAATCATTGCCCATACACCTCGGAAAGAATAGAGAAAACTGGGAATTCTCAGGGAATTTAAATTCAGTTCAAAATCTCAGAGGAAAAATTTTGAAAAATTGCAATTTTTTATTAAAAACCTGGAAAAATTCTTTTAGAGTCGGAAATAAGCCATTGTTTTGTCATCTTAAAAGATTCAAACTGTTTTTAAAGGGATTATTTTATCTTGGTGTAATTGAAGCTAAAGTTTTAATTTACAAAATTCATGTTAAATTTTGTGTGCGTGTTACTAAATAAAAATTATTACGTACTACTAAATATCATGATTCAGACCTGGAAAACTCGAGGAATTTTATTGGAAAGTTTGAATAATAATCCTGTCAATGAACGAATAAAATTGAAAAAATAAGTTGTCTTCAGCTGTATGAGGGTAATTTCCCTCCAACCTCTTGTTTGTTTTCCTCTGCAAATATATGGGAAATATAAAAAAAATACACTCTTAACTGTTGTCAGAAAAGATCTGAAAAAAAAAGAAAACCTTCATTAGAACATAATATATAAACATTGAAAAATGACATTAACTGGCTTCAAAGTCAATAGAAAGCCACCTTCTGCTCAGGATAAATTAGTTAGCACCTGTAACAACAAAGGCAATGTAGTCCTTTGAAAAATACCCTTTCTCAACATTTAAATGCTGTGTTCTAATGAAGCTATTTTATTTTCATATTCTACAGAAAATAGTGTCTAATCTTTATCTTGTTAAGTTATTAGGATTTTTATTTTTATAAAATAAATGCATGGCTTTTTGATAAATATTAGAAACGTGAAAGTGTACATGACTATGCCTGGAATTTAAAGTAGGGTTTGTGCATTCATTCAATTTTTCAAAAGGTATAGTCGCCTGCTGCGTACACACGTGTGTTGAAGGCCCAGACCACACGACCAACCCAGGGGGTTTATGGTATCATGTTGTGTGGTCGCGTACACACGTGTGTGGCTACCCAGAATTATTGAATTTACTCATTAAAATTTTAAAAAGACATCCATTACATGGATGTTCATGCAACTGTGCAGCCTTTTGCCCGCAGGTGCAGTATGTTCTAAATAAGCTCAAACTCTCCTTCTGCCGCTAATACAGAAGGTTGTTCGCACTTTATGGAAACAATTTTGTATTTGTTTCTCGTTAGCATTTGGAGATAAAGATTTGGCATTTTCAATATAATCGTCTGCTACTGTTTTGATTGGAATGTAGAATAAAAGATTTATTTTGAAAATGGCTTCTGAAATTGATAGATGGCTTTAAAGGTTACGCAAATGTGCTTTCCGAGGAAAAATATTCCTATCAACAAATTGTAAAGCTGTATAAAAATCGAGATTTTGCATTTCAAAGAAAGGTATTTTTAATATATAAAATTTGAAAGTGAAAAAGCATCTAGCTGGAAGTAAAAATGAAAAAATGGCCACAAAATCGCATCCTAAGACTATTCAAATGCAGGTAAATATCAAGAAAGTGAAGTCTGTCTCTGATCCTAAAAGAAAATCCACAGACTCAAAGATCCCATTGCATCGAAATTGGGAATATCTTCTGGTACTGTAAGTAAAATCATTCATAAAGATTTGAAGTTATAAAAGATATTTGAATCTAAAGTTCATCTGCTTTTACCAAAGCATATTGCGGAGAGAAAAATAAATTGTAGAAAATTATATGAAATTGTGGTAACACTCGATGAGGCATGTGTGTATTTAAGTGACTGTAATAAAAAGAGCGATTTTCTATTGCTCAACAGACTAAAACGACCGTACGAAATAGCTTCGTCAATGTACAGAAAAGTTCCCAAAGGAATTCATGATAGTTGCAGGATTTTGTTACAACGGTAAATTGAAACTCATAAAAGTCTTGAATCAAAAAAGTCTAAAATTAATTCACTCTATCACTATCAGCAAATATTTTAGAGCTAATTTTTGAAGAAGAAATTCCAGCCTGATATGGAAAAGATGTCTTCATATGGTTGAGCTTCATATGGACAAAGCCTCTAGCCACACGTCTAAGTCAACTGCTTCATGTTTAGCAAAGAAAGAATCAGAAACAGTAATAAAATGTATCCCATTTGATGAAATACCTGTAAAATCGGTTGATGATGCTTCTATGGATTTTTGCACTTTCGGTTTGTTAAAACGAACCTTAGGAAAATGGCATTCAAGAACATTGAATGGACTTAGGAAAACGACCAAGAGGAGTGGGATAAAATTGACATGATGGTGCTAAGAAAAAGTTTATTTTCATGGAAAATTCGAGCTAGAGCTATAGTCAAGAATCAAGGCTATCAGATAGAAGCAAATCGACTCAAGAAATATTCCCTTTATGCATAAAAATTAATTATCGAAATCGTTTTCATAAAATGCAAATGACCTTCTGTACTATCGCATATGATAGTACTCTAACTTTGCATAATAATCAAACAAATTAAAATCCTTTTTACAATATCTAATGGTGTGATATTGCATTACTTTCAGAACAACTGGCACCGAGAAAACAAAATAAAATAAGTATTCTGCATTTCAAACGCAAATGAACAAACAATTTTGCTAATTACCAAAACTTACATGCACAGCGAATTCTCGGAAGTCAAAGAATAGCCATTTAGAACAGAAAATAAAAACAATGTTGTAACATCATGACTTTAGAGACACATCATAGACTTGTTTCTCGCTTGCAAATAAAATGAACAATGAAAACATTCCCTGTTCAAAGTCGAAAATGTTCTATCACACATTTAAAATATTATGAGGTCATGCATTAAAAAATAAAATCCAAATTAATGAATTAATAACTCCAGAATATTTTTGTTAAAAGATAATTTGTGATCCGTCCGATGGTATTAAGTTGGTAACTCTGCAATCAAATTTTTGATCGCTAAATTATCTAATTTGTGTGAAAATATCTCAAAATGGCGTTTCAACATGAAATAACTAAAAAATCTCAGTGAGGTGTTTCCTCTCAGGATCTAAGGTGCCCATGTATTAAATTTCCTGGCTGTGTGCAGCTTAGATTTTCCACTACAGATGACGCAGACGGACATCTTTTATTTTTATAGGTACTTCTCATTATTTTATCAATTTTTAAAACACAACGTAATCCTTCGTTTGTTTGCAAATATGCTTGGTAAAGATAGCGAGAAAAATCCTGGAAACCAAACTAACTAAAGGTTAGGGACTTTCCATAGGTTAACATGGGAAAACTAAAAACAGCCAGCCGGAAGGAAAATATCCTTTTAAGGGGACCAGGGCATGATAAATATTAAAAAATAAAAAAGTTATTTTTCATTTAGTAGCTCAAAAAATAAAATAAGTTCTGCTGATTACAAAAATATAATATTTATTTACCTACCTTTCATCTCATGAAAAGTAAAAATTTTAAGATTAAAAGTGCAAACAACAAACACCATGTCCATTCTAAAAGTTGTTCCAAGGGCATCTTCTCAAAAGGTGCTTTTTGTTTTCCCCTGCTTTAGTACACTTGTGCATGTTTTATAGCATATACTTTCACGATATTTTGCATCCAATGAACCTAAACTTTTCTACTTAAAATTGCTCGATATTTATAATTTGAAATATATGCCTATTGATATGTAACTGGATAATGTATCTGGCATTACTCAGGATTTAATACGGGAATGAACTCTTATGATAGCTCTTGAACTCGGAAAATTCAAGAGCCATTACAAGGAAAAAAGAAAGTTAAATAAATTACTTAGAGATAGTATAGATTGCAAGGTTAAAGGTATAAATTCAAAACAAGAAGGCGAAATTATCTTTTGAGGAATTTATATAAAAATTTTGGTTTTTCATAAAGGAAGGAAGCAATAGTTGTAACAATTGTGTGGGGTGGGTGTTCTCAAAGCTAAGATCATGCTCCTATTTCAGATAGCGGCAGTGTATTTCTGCAGCTATTGCAAATATTGGCTTTTCTATACTGACAAGCGCATATTAAGTGCGATACCGCTTCATGAATACTATTGATTGTAATGGGAGCATGATCTTGAAAAGGAAGCAAGGTTAGTTTTATGGTGTTCCAGGTGTATTGGATTAGTTCTGATAGGTTGAGTGTGATTGTAATAAATCTAATATATGAAGCATTGAAATATGGCTAAAAAGGAAATTTTCATTAAAAACACAGTATAAAAAATTTAATAGAAGTATCAACTGCTTTCAGAAGCAAAAAACAGCCATACAAAGTTAACAAGGGTCTATTTGAAAAGTGCCTGCTTGTTATTGTTGGCTTGTTTGCTCTATATATATCTTGAAGAGGCTTTCTTTTTACTTCTGAAATTGGTTAATACCGTTACTAATTTTTGTACAGTGTTTTTAATGAAATTTTTATATTTTAAGCAATTCATTCATTTCATTTTACGTTGTAAAATATAGTCAACAACTGTGAGTGAATGAATGAATGAAATGAAATTTAATTTCCCACTGTTATCCATTCATGAAAGTTTGTGAAATGTTATTACATATGGCTTTGTTAAAAATCAATCCATTACATAACTGGCATCTTACAAAAGTATATTAGTATTGACCTTCTCATTTGCTGTTATGATTAGCTTTGTATCTTAAGTGAGACTTTTGTAAAGTTTCTAGTTTTATATAGTATATATACTAGCAATGTTACTCGCGTCCTGGGTTCTAAATGAGTAATAGCTAATGGCTATGATTGTGAAGTGTTAAAAGTCTAGTAATTTTCTATTAAAAGGTTCGCGAAGTTGGGAACTTTACTGCTTCTGTACTATTCTGTTGTATTCTATTTTCTTCAAAGATATTTCTGACCCATCGCACATATGTTGAAGACCCATGCCGTCTGACTCATCCTGAGGACGCGAACAACCGCTTGGACGGCCGGCCATCGCACATGTGTAACTCCCTAAAAGAATGAAAGTAGGAAATTTCGATTAAAATATAAATGAAACGTTTATTATCTATATTAAGTTGTAAGTTTAATAATTTGTACATTATAAGAATTATTTTCCATTGCAATATTAGAAAAAAAAATTAAGGCTCGTTTGCCTTTAAATTTTATATTTCCAATAAAAATAGTTCCATTTTTCAAGCAACCCTTTCTGATAATGTTTCAATTTCTATTACAAGCGATTACTACATTTAAAAAATAATTTTCAGGAAGGTTTTGAATAAGTGAGGACCGTTAGTTTACCTGGTTATGAACCGGAACTTTTTCGTTATTAAGTTTATCCTGACGTGACCCATAAGTGGCTCACAGTATCATATATTAAGTATTCGCACGTTTGTGGTGGCCAGAACATTATTGTTAATCATAAATTATGACTTCATTCAATAAAAGATTTATAACTCTAGGAAAACTAACATTTCAAAAATAAGTTGTAACGTTTTTTTGATATGTTTTAATTTGTTTAATAATATATGGTGCTTAGCGTTGAAGGCAAGGCCCGACTTAGCGTAACTGAGACCCGGGGCAGACCCTCCTTCGCCTTCACCCCCCCCCCCCCCCCCTCTCGACACATATGAAAAAAACAATGTTTTTTTAATATGTTTTAATTTGTTTAATAATATATGGTGCTTAGCGTTGAAGGCAAGGCCCGACTTAGCGTAACTGAGACCCGGGGCAGACCCTCCTTCGCCTCCCCCCCCCTCTCGACACATATGAAAAAAAACAATGTTTTTTTTAATATGTTTTAATTTGTTTAATAATATATGGTGCTTAGCGTTAAAGACAAGGCCCAACTTAGCTTAACTGAGACCCGGGGCAGACCCTCCTCTGCCCTCCCTCCCTTCCCCCCGCCCTCTCTCAACATATGTGAAATGAGCAAAATATATTTTTTTTTTTTCAAAAACGTAATTGCATTTTAGAAAAGGTATAAAATATGAAGCTTTTATAATTTTAATGGAATTTAAATTGTTGGCAACTTTCTCATCCTAGCCAAGATACTCTAGACCTTTAATTAGTGCGATCTTATATGTCCCCCAAATGAATCTTTTTCGCTGGTCAAACCTATTCCAATGAAATATTTTTTCAGGAAGCGGTTGTTAACTTTTCCGTGATGCAATTGTTTAATTTGGGGGGCCCTCTCTAATGCAGAGAGGGGGGCCATGGCAGCTGCCCCGTATGCCCCTGCGTTAATCAGACCCTGGTTGAAAATAGTTAATTAAAAATTGTATAGTTCGGCTCTTCCTAATGATTGAATTTCTTCTTTTTATGACACTGGTGTGTGTGTGTGTGGGGGGGGGGGGGTACAGGAAGGTTTAGAGAGTTTTTATCTCTCTTGCCCCATTTTGTCCACTCCTTGAGAGAGAAAAAAATGAAAATCCGGCTTAGGTTTAAACTAGTGGTCGATACTATAAGCGTGCAAAGATTCAGCCTCCTAAGCTATTGGACGGCTGCTTGATGGTCTGGAAAGACAAAACACCCACAATCTCAGTATGAATGGGGGTATATATCGGTTACATTAGGCTCTATCAGATTGTCGATACTATACGTGTACAAAGTTTGTCTTCTAAGTCACTAGCGGATTTGGCTTCTGGAGGATCTGCAAAGACTTTAAAAAAGAATCTATTTTCTCCACTACTATAGAGTAAATCAAATAAAAGCTCTGTTAGGTTCTGTACCGTAGTCGATAGTATTAAGTGTTGAAGGCCCAGACCACACGACCAACCCAGGGGGTTTATGGTATCAAGTTGTGTGGCCGGATAGTATTAAGTGTGCAAAGATTCAGCTAAGTTACCAGGGATGCTTCTTGAGGGTTTGGAAATAATTTTTGAAACCCTCAAAAGCATCTTTAAGACGTGTGTGTGTAAATAAAATAATACATATAGACCTAATGTAATTAGTTTGACCATCAATGTCTCTACAGATCTCAAAGCTATATTTGCTTCTCTGAACACACATTTTAACATTTCAAGTGTTATCTTTTGAACATTTTCAGTAACACGATTTTAAAGATCAGCTACATCTCTAATTCTTACACTCCAGATTTAATGAAACCCCAGGCAAAACAATCCAAAGAGGTGTTGCATGAGCTGAATGTACTACCCGTGGTTGAGATTCTTCAGGGTCAATACAATAGCTGGTAAAACGGAAATTTATATAATCCCGAAAATGTATTGAATAATGGCATTTGGTGCTTCATCCTGCTGAAAGGCTACAATGTCGAGAATACCATTCTGACGAAATTGATGTTCAAACATTGACAGTTGATCGCTATAAGATCTAAGAGACATTGTCGTCACGTGTAAACGAATAATTTGGTGTATATAGTATGTATTTTGTTTAAATATTACAGTAGCATTGGCACTTTTTTTTTTTTTTTCTTCTTGTGTGTGTGGAGGGGGTAACCAAATATGCTGTTTTCCATTTCTCTATACTTGGTTCAGTTCTGATGGCTTCTTGGGAGGGGTTATGATGTCCAAAATCCTCCTTGGTGACAGCACTGAATATATATGTATATATATATATATATATATATATACAGGGTGATTATAATTAAAGTTCCCGGTTTGAAAATGGTCTCAAATAAAAAGCACTGGCCAGAATGATTTGAAATTTTGCGTGAACACTCGTGGAGCAATGGGATTTTGTTTGGGGAAGAAAAAAACAGTAGGAAGTCGCTGATAGGAGAATAATTGGCGCTTTACTACACTAGAATGCAATACAAAAGTAACTTTGACTTATTGGCTAATGACGTAATAAATGTTCAATAAGCTGTCCTTCGCATTCTGAAACAAGCTGAAAGCGCAAAATAGCGTGTTCAACAACAGATTTGAGTGTTTCTGTAGAGATGTTGTGGATGTGATGCGTGATGCTAGCTTTAAGTTTCGCTAAATTGGTAATGTGTCCATTAAACACCACATTCTTCAGATGCCCCCAAAGCCAAAAATCACATGCATTGAGGTCAGGGGAACGTGCTGGCCATCTTACAGGAAAATGACGGCTGATGATTCTGTCATCTCCAAAATGACTGCGAAGTAGCCGCTTTACTGGTTTTGCGATATGTGGTGGAGCCCCATCCTGTATGAAAATAGTGTTATCGATACACTGACGCTCTTGCAGTGTGGGTATAACGTGACTTTTCAAAAGACGTTCATATCGATGGCCATTGACAGAACAGGTGACGGGGCCATGAGGACAAACTTCGTCAAAAAAGAAAGGCCCTATAATAAATGCTGCTGTAAATCCGCACCACACAGTGACTGGGGGAATGAAGAGGCACCTGGCGTAGTTAAGTTCCTGTGGATTTGCGGTTGTCCAGATTCTGCAATTTTACGTATTAACAGTTCCGTGGAGATGGAAGTGTGCTTCGTCAGTCCACAAAATGTTCCAGGGCCATTCATCATCCACTTGTATCCGAGCCAGAAATTGAAGTGCGAACATTTCACGTGCAACATTGTCCGCAGGTAGCTACTGTTGAACATGGGTTAGTTTGTAAGTATAACATTTCAAAATGTGTTTCAAAATTTTTTGCACCGTACTGGAGGGTACGTTTAATGATTGAGCAATTCCACGTGCACTCGTAGATGCATTAGCGTTACGCTCTTCTTCTAACGCTGTAGCTACGTCTTCCACTATCTCTCCATCGATTGCTTTCCATCCCCTGCCAGGTTTGATGTCCAAAGAGCCAGTCTCTTCAAATTTTAAAATCATTTTGTCCATGTTTTTGCCACACAGAGGACCAGATTTTAACTTTTTCAACGTTCTGAACTTTGTAAGAGCTACTAAACAAGAGCTGTTGTTCCCATACAACAATTTGACAAGAAGAACACGATCTTTTAATGATAGTTATTGCGACAGAATAAGAGATTTTTCATTAAGTTATGAGAAACAAGTTCCGCTCTTCCTTTTTTATAGCAAACGTTTATTGCAATGTCACTGTCTTATGCAAAACAAGTTAAATCCACTTTTTGTGAAAAAAGATACGGCTTACGTTTGCTTAGAATTTAACATTGTTTCAATGGATGAAATTTTTTTTTCATTACTTGCATATGATGATGAAAGATCGACTTTTAATTCAGTATTCGAATGACAGCATATTGAACATTTATTACGTCATTAGCCAATGAGTAAGTCAAAGTTTATTACTTTTGTATTGCATTCTAGTGTAGTAAAGCGCCAATTATTCTTCTAACGGCGACTTTTTGAACTACTGTTTTTTTCTTCACCAAACAAAATTCCATTGCTCCACGAGTGTTCACGCAAAATTTCAAATCATTCTGACCAGTGCTTTTTATTTGAGACTATTTTCAAACCGGGAACTTTAATTATAATCACCCTGTATATATATATGTGTGTGTGTGTGTGTATATATATGTGTGTATGTGTGTTTATAAAAATTTTCTAATGCTTCACTGAACATATAAATTTAAGAACACCTATATTAATACGGCCAGAAAGTTGTTTGCTTTTCATACTGTTTTATATTTATAAAATCAGTCTGACATCAATTACCTGGCTTAATCTCGCCCAAGTAGTAGGAAATAATTTACAAACATGTAATTAATTATGGGATCTAATTTTCATTTATGGGTTTACAAAATAGCAATTTTGTTCATATACAGAAGCTGGACAATACCGAAAACCTGTACCATCCATAATACTGTATCATTTGATTATGCCTGTAACAGATTGTAAGGTTCTGCACGAGAAAAATATCCTGAAAACATGTCGATCCTGTGCTTCCATGTGTGATATAGATTCATAGAAAAAGATCCACCCAGAGCTTCAGCGTCTTCTGGGTCTTGCATGGTGTTGATACCAAACATGTCGACAGAGCTGAGAACTCTGATGACACCAGCAACTTTGGAATTTTTCGAGAAAGAAGCTACCCTTGAAACGTAGCATCCTAAATGACTCTTGTGTGTGTATCCCTTTCCGAGAAAAAAAATGCCATTGAACTCTGTGAGGACTTATATGTGACTGACTTTAAGTTAGTTTATTGATAATTCTCTTGCGAGCTGTATATGTAGATATGTCCGGCATAGGTGCCAACTTGAAAAATTATTGGGGGGTTCAAGAAATTTTAAATCAAATAACACATGCCTTTTTCAAAAGATTTAAGTCTTAATTTAAATTTCATTCGGTCAGATTATCTGGTACAATAAGTCGTCTGAAATGCTGAAATGAAGCAAATCATAGTATAGAAGAATATTTTTTTTTCTCTAGATAATTATTTATTTTATTTTATTTATTTATTTTTTTTTTTTTGCTTTTGTAGGCACAACATTATTATATAGTACAACTAGCAGCGATTACCCGGCGTTGCTCGGGATTTACCATGCAGAATTATGATAAAAATTACACCGGAACATATAGGGCCGATTGTGATATATTACCGCAGAATGCATCGTATTTTAGAGATGTTTAAATAAAATTAAAGTTGGAAAGTGTTTCATAATCAATGCTTTATGCATGATTGATCTTTCTTGTGATTTCTTAATACTTTTCGTTGTTGAGTAAGCCTGTGAGAAATAAACCATGGTGATAGTTTCCATTTAAATTCATATCTCAAACCTGCGATTTTCAAGTGTCTTATACGTTCAATAAACTCCCACAAAACTCAATGTTGAGTAAGCCTGTGAGAAATAAACCATGGTGACAGTTTCCATTTAAATTCATATCTCAAACCTGCGATTTTCAAAAGTGTCTAATACGTTCAATAAACTCCCACAAAACTCTGTGTTGAGTAAGCCTGTGAGAAATAAACCATGCTGAAAGTTCCATTTAAATTCATATCTCAAACCTGCGATTTTCAAAAGTGTCTAATACGTTCAATAAACTCCCACAAAACTCGGAGATTTAATTGACTTTCACGTTTTAAACCAACAATGTCCAACCTTTTTCGTTATGAATCATGGAGTTAGAGAGTAGAACTCCTAGGAAAAGTCGAAAACCCAGACCACACGACCGACCCTGAGGCTTACGGTAGCTATTTATGTGAGCGGCCTAGGAAAAAGTTGAGACCCAGACCGTCTGACCTACCAGAAAGGTGTAAGGTAACTGTTTGGACGGCCGGGAAGTTCCACCCAATTTGGACCGGAACCCAGTGGGGGAGGCATCCACAGGGACCGTACCCTCCTTCCCCTACCACCAACCTCTCGGAAGGACTTACGGACCCACATGTTTAACGTGATCGTACTCCGCGTGAACACGGCGGCAGTTTTGGCAGTGGCTGGAATCGAACCCGGGCCTACCGAGTGCAACTCCAGCGAATGGGCTACCGCGCCCCAGCCTAGGAAAAAGTGTCGTTTTTCACTAATATCTCGTGAATCACTGGTCGTAGAAACTCGAAACATGGCCTATGTTTTTTGTGGGGTGACTTCACGACTACCAAGACAAATTTCATGAAATTCGGTTCAGCCGTTCTCCAGTTATGGTGGATCATACATACACAGTTTTCTTCTTTATATATATAGATATACAGATACTGTGTGAATTTTCAACTCAATTATCTTTGTAAAAGTAACAAAATGTAAAAAAATTATCTTTATAAAAGTAACAAAATGCAAAATTAACTTTATAAAAGTAACAAAATGTAAAATTATCTTTATAAAACTAACAAGATGTACAATTTATTTTTAGGTATTTTTTACCAATGTTAAGATTAAAATTGTTAACAAATTTCTCTTTACATCATTTCTGAGTTAAAATCTGGTACTTAGAATACAATAAACAGTATGAATAACGAAAAAAAAAACTTGAAGAATTGATAACGAAAAACAAAATTTATGCATATATACCTACATATTCCCCACTAAATACGCACAAAAATATTAAGAGTTCGAGGAACCCACAACAAAATTGAGGGTTCACAAAGTTTCTCGAACACCCGAAGCAATGATGATGACGGCAGTTACTTTAGCACTTTAGCAGAGTTTCATGATAAGTTCACGACGAACTAAAGTCTGAAAAATAGATTGCATGACAAAACACCCATGTTGTGTTTGCATCTGTTAAAATTGTTTTGTTAATGAAATGTCCTTTAAATTTTTAATGAATATGTTAATAAATTATTTTTCGTTGGACCAAAATCTGATGCCTTTCTTTCACTCAGTTTTTTTTTCTTTATCAAAATTTTGTCATGGATTCGATTTTTGTTATTTGCCAACAACTCGACACCTGTTTATAACTATTCACATCTAGGTTCTCCTAGCGTTAGAAGGGGGGGGGGGGGGGAGAGTCATAAATACGAACTCTTCATTGTTACAGCGATGATATTCCTTTTAAAATACTTTCACATGTTGATGCTCCCTAAGGTCCCGACTAACCTGTCCTGGAGCCTAAGCTGGCATTCGGGCAGTGCTCCATAAACATTGTTGAAAATTGTGTTTTCCTCATTTTTCTCCTACGCAACTTGGATAAAGCACAGAACTCTGCAATGGAGGCCTTATCGATTTTTCCATTTATCTTAATAAAAGTAGCACAAGGTAGGATCAAAAAGTTCGGAGAATGCTTACATTGCACCCGTCCGAATTCTAAATTCTCACCAGTACTGCTCTAAAATTGCAATTAATTTATTTATTTAATATTTATAAACATCATTGTTCCTTCTTCATAATTCATATTTAATAATCTATATAAATGAATATAAAGGTTTGGTATGTTTTTTTTTTTTATCCCAGTTAGTTTTTTATTCGAGAGGAATTGATATTTTTGAATGGAAGTCCTAGGGTAACGCTTCTAGAACCCGTGCAATTTCGTTTAATCTGGTCCCGAGCCAAAAGATTGTCAACTCTGACTGCAGCTTCTAATGGTTAAAAATATATATTGAAGACACATTCTTTCTTGTGTGAATTACAATTGTATACTTTACATAGAAATCGTGTACTCAGATCTTTCTTGTTGCATTGATCATTGTATTCACTGTATATTTTATTACAGCTATCATCCCATCACCCGCTCCTGCTGTTGACTGCAAACCCATTCACCCCTTGCAAGTGAAATCTCCAGCTGCTGGAGCTAGGTTCTGGCCATAATCTACGTACACCATCTGCATATGCCAAGCACCTCTGTGTTCACCGTGCTCATTCGGACAGAGCTTAGCATTAAGCTCTCTTATTGGTATGGCTTGAATGCCCACCAAAGCTGTGCATGGTTGATTTTTCCTGCATGCTGAGTGCATCCGATAACGATAAAGCTACGGATTACTAAAAAACATTGCGATTTAAAAATGGTAACAGATCGTAAAGCTGGAAAAGCAAGGACTCTTACGCCAAAAGCAGAATTGTCGAAGACGTAGATATTCCCATATATTAGCCGCATGCATCTTCTCCAATTTGACGTCAAACTCCAGTTAGGAAATTGCCATCGAGGGATAGTTTGTCACGCAAATATATCGATAAATTCTACACTTTCCAAATGAGTTTTCGAATGAGGCTTAAAGTTGAAATTATTATTTAAAAAAGCTTTCATTCTTGCACGCAGTGAAATCTGGAATTTTCGGACACTATCCCAACTCTTTTTCTGCAGCATTGAAGTAACACCACTTTCAGAGTATGTATAATTAGAAGTTAAATTTAGAGACTCAAGCCATGTTTAAAGTCTCGATATTTACTAGTTAATTATATATACAGTTGCTTGCAACTTAATGTAATTTTTAAAATATTTTTAGAAAAGTTAATTTGTTCTATAAGAGTACGTTTTAATTGACCCCCTGCCTTGAGAAATATGTCCAATATTGAGAATTTTAGAAAACTTTCTCAATACATCGCACGCTGTACAAGCAGGAGCATTTTAATTGAGAAGCCCTATACTAATGTCCGAGAACGGAAAATAGTGTTCAGTAACAAACAGGGCCAGGCAATTTCCCGGAAGGCTGGTCAAATTTCAAACACTGGGGGAATCTTTATCGTAAAAGTTGTCGGTAAAGAATGCGAGGCCTCGTATATGATCCAGACTTTTCTAGGCTGCTTTACATCGAATCAGCCACAGAAGTGTCATTTTGAGATATTTACTGATTGATAAAAATTAAGCTCTATTAAATCAAATCTTTCATGCAACTTAACAGTCTTTGTCATCCATGTGGTGTGTTCTTTTGTAAAAATTGTTCGAGATAACTGGTTTCATTGTAATATCTTTATTAGTCTATGACGCACATTTTAGGTTTGTTTGTCTGAGAGTTATTGGAATGTCCATTAACTATTTAATGCAAGATATTATAATATCCGGTATGGTTTTTTCTTTCTTTCTTGCTGTTTGAGGTACTGTTAATATTTGTGTATTACCCGCACTCCTACTGCTTAGTGATGTTTCAGTTGGGGACACTTCCAAGTTACGAAGTTAAAAAAAAAAAATTGACTCTTTGAAATGTTTCGTACGATTGTTATTTATGATTTATTTATTACTTAAATTTAAATATTATTTAATGCCACTCTCTCCTTTCCCTATAGTTCAAGTCTTTTGTGAATGTTATTTGTTCTATTTATTACTCAGCTAAACAGTCTTCTCCCCAAATCGCTGAAATTTATCCCCGTTAAAAGCAAGATGCAGATAATACACAAATGTCCTTTAATATAATAACAGCATATTGTTTAATTAGTAGCTCTATCACTGTCAGTGTTGCTGCTGTGCGGCAACCAAGTAGAAGATCGCTAAGTTGGCGATTGAACCACTGCTGGTTGCATTCCACGTGTAGGAAAGTGATACAAACCACCTCTGCCCTTGTACAGTCCAATACTATCTGGAGTATAAACAATACTTTTGCAGTGGCTGGTTCCACAAAGTGTTCAAGTATGCTTAAGTTCAACTATAAAATTTAAACTTGGAGAGTACAAATATTCGCATACCTGTACTATAAAAATGTATGTAAATATCGTTTAATATCATTGTTAAATGTGAATAGATGTGTAAATATTATACATTGTGAAATACTGTAGAAATTTTATTAATGAATTTGTCAGAAAGTGATCTCATGTTGTATATTGTTGTTTCTTAGAAATCCTGAATAAATGATTGCTTTATGGTAAATGTGTGGAGATTGTATTTAAAACGTAAGAGGCCACCTTTGAGCTTAGCATGTGAAACTTTAGTGCATTGTGTGAAATAATTCCGGAAATAAGGTCGCCCATTCGGTTCAAAGTTCGTTGAATCTAATGGGTTATAAAATTGCCTTTTTAGATCAAAATTTAATGTGTGAGCTTTGTATTAAACACAGTAAAAATGTAGCCAAAAATGAATCAATGAAAACCAATAGAAATGAGAAGCACTAATACTGGAATTAAATATGGCCTTCGATGGCTATCTTCAAATCCAATTCTAAGATTACTAAAACTGCATATAGGCCTGCATACAGCCCTCAGAATTTCTAATAATTTCCCGGTGGGCCGGGTCCATTAGATTATTATTTTTTATTTTCCCTTTATCGATATTATGTACTATGGCCGAAGTTAAAATGGTCGTTCACCCGGCCATTGGCTAAAAGCGGCCTAATGCTATTCGTTGCAGGCGCCATGGTCTGGGGTTCCAAATGGTCGTTCATGCCTCTTTTTTCCTGGGCCGATCTCGGGCCTTGTGTCCGGGCTTGACCACGTGATTGTATTTCGATTCAATTTTTTTATTAGTCTTTTATGGGGTTCACTGCATTTTCATCACTGTACTCTACTGACAACTAATAAACGTCATGATTGCGTTACAGCAAATTAATTTTTCCAATAATGTATCTTTTATTACTCAATACGAGTAGTATTAAAAAATATACCTAATAGTATAATTCTAAATTTACTCGTTTTTATTATATATAAATATATATATATATATATATATATATATATATATATATATATATATTATTTACAGAATTCTGAATCAAATAAAAAGTAATTTTAGGCAATTTCTATAATTTTCTTGTTTCAGAATTTTAGGAATTTGACTACATTTTTTTTTAGTTGTATAGTTTAAAAATTAATAATTCGTTATTTTGTGAATTTAAAATGCATATATATGATATATTTAAAAATATTTATTTCAATTTCTTAGAATGTAAATAAAATTAAAAAGAAAATTCAAATATGCACCTATATTCTCTGACTTCAGCCATTCAGCTATTTCATATACCTTTAAAGGGCATATATTTATTATTTTTATCGTTGATCCAATTTCATATATCTAATGTTTGGGTGTTCCACAAAGCTAACAAAATGTTTTTATGTAAATGTATTGTGTGATTTGCTATATGTGATCTTTCTCTTAATTGTCTAATTTTCGGTGCCTTTCTTATAGAAATTTTAAGAAAATTTTATTGTTCAAAATAGTTATGGGATGTAAATTAGTACTATTCATGAGTATTGAAAATATGTATTATAATTGATGTCTGTATATACAGAAATTATTCACATCAACTAAACTTCAGTTCACAAAACTTCATCTTGCTAGTGTAAAAAAAAAAGAGCAAGAGCACGTTATACTAAAATTGTGCATGGGCTCCAGTTTTGCCCCCAGTCTTGCATTTAATTTACCTAAAAATTTATGTCCAGACTAGACGTTGTCTATGTTTAAAATGTTACTGTAAAAGTTCAAAAATCCGGACTATAATATATCGAACAACGGATTGTTAAATTTTTTTAAATATCGGATTTTGTATTTTGTATTCTCTTTTTTTTTTCTTCTTTGTATAAAACTATATTTTTAAAAAATGATTTCAAAAATTACAAATTGTATTTTATAATGCAACTTTTCTGTTTTCGTTTTTTTATCTATTTAACGAATTTTTCTATTTAAATGTACCCCCCCCCCTTTTTTTTCCCCCTTCTTGTGTGGATGATTTTAAGTATTAAGCTCACTTTATTTCGTAGTGAATAAAGTATCACAATTTGCTTATCCTTTACTATGTTTTTTCTCTTCAAATTTAAATTAAATTACCACCTGAAAATCCGAAAATTCTGGAAATCCAGCATCTATTGATCCCCAAGCACTCCGGATTTTTCGACTTTTACTGTATAATTTTTTTTTTATTTTACTATGTATAAAAAATTATTAAGAAGCTTCAGCTATGTATTAAGGAGTTTGAGTAACTAATTTTAATAATTTGTTTTGTTTCCGCTGTTCGGACCGGGCCGAGTTTGAGTTCTTATAGGAGAATGTCATCGAACTCGGGTCAAACCCGCCTGTCTGGACCCAGTAAAACTATAAAGTTGTTGGCCTATATAGGGCTGTAATTAATACTCCGTAGAGACATAGGCTATCTATAATACAGTGTAGTAACAGATTCAAGTCGGACCCTGCCACCAAATTAATATCAAGCTCTTCACACTATTTATACACGATCTTTATAATCATCTTCAGTTCTCTTTGTATTTTTGCGAGCCGGGTATAACTAATTGTTGTCAGCAGTGTCAATAATTACCCAATTAATTAGGTCTGCGATAAAAAAAATCAACGTCTCGTCAACATTTGCACTAAGTTTCAAGACTGTTGAATTGGACAGTGTGAGTGCTCGACTGAGAGTGAAATTTCTTATAAGCAATTTATTGTTTTGGTCTACATAGAGTTAAACTACAATTTCTTTTATACATTTAAATAAGATAAGCGAAACCGGCAGAAATTTGTTCCATGTAAATTGAAGTTTATTTTAAATACTATATAGAATGCTATTTTAGTTTTATGTGTTTTAAATTTTTATGTAAATTTTATTTTTTATGGAACTGTTATTTAACATTAGGGTCCTATTGTTAGCATTTTAAATCAACGTTTGTTGGTTGTTAATTTTTGTGTAGAGTCAGAAGTTTTGACTGTAAATCTGAAATGGATTTTATTACAACTTAACTCATGAATACGATACCAAACGAAATTTTAGTACAATTTGTTCTACTGCTAAAAAATTATGAGTAGATGAACTTATATTTAAAATCCTCCTATATTTCAATTTAATAATTATTCACAATAGCGAAAGACATGCACATGTATGTATATATTTCAATACATTTTTACCCAAGCCTAACACACCAGTAAGTAATAAACAATATCTTTTTTAATAGTTTGTATTCTTACTGATGGAGACCAGGGCTTATTGGATTTGGGGACTCTCTACCAAATATTTTGGAATTTACTTGTGAACAGTAAATAAATGTTTAAAAATAAATAGTATAGTTGAAATCAAGATCGACCAGCATTAATTTTGCTGAAATTTTCTTAGACATCGCTGATACTCTTATTAAAAAAGGGAAAAAAAACAAAGTTTTTAACGTTTCAAATCTTCATAGTTAAATTTAGGACCCAAGCAAATTTCTCGGAGCCATAACCATGGTGGCCGTTGCGTAAATCAATCCACATACTGAAGTCTTAAATGCTTATTTACCATGCGTTATAACATTAAACCCTTTAACTTTACATTCTGCTACTTATCTAAGATTTGTGTGTAGGAGTTATGGACTCTTGAAAAGTTTTTCTAGATCTGAGGTTATTTTGCCATTTAAACCGTTATTAAAGTTTGATACAAGTCCTGTATCATGACTTAAATGTATGGTACAAATTATTTGCTGTTTGTCAGGGGTCTTAATTTAAAATTCTACTTCTACATGAGAGAAAAAAAAATATTATAATATTGCATATTTATATAGTAGTACTTATTTGCGTAATTTTTCTTTGCCTTTGGATTCACTGCTGTTAATAACAGGTTATTAATTACTAGAAACTACTAATATTAATAACAGGTGTGAACGTTTGATTTTTACCCCGTAACATGACATGCAATGTTAATACATTTTTGTGTACATATCTAGATAATTATATATAACTGTAAATGGTCGATTGTAAATTTGCTTTTATATGTATATACGTATATACATGTAATTGCCCTACGGGTGTATTGTACATACATAGAATGTGTTGTGTATACACTAAGATTTTGTTGTTATTAAAACGATGCTTAAATGTCTTTTAAAGTAAAGGAATCAGAAAATTTATGTTCATTGTTTGAGTGCTGCTTTTTTTATGGAAAAATAAAACTTTATGAAGTTTTGATGTGTGTGTCGTCTATTGAATTGTTTTATTGAATTGTTATGAGCTATTCTGTCTATCTGCCCCCTGAAATGCGACTGAAAATGTGGGGGGGGGGGGGACTAACTAAAACATTTTTGTTAAAAGAAACAAGTAGAATTCTGTCGATCCGCCCCCTCAAATGCGACACAAAAAAACACAGATTATGTAGAGGGCGGGGGTGATCATTCTGAATTTTCAGTTAAACGAACAAAGTATATTCTTTATAAAGAAATGTATTTTATTCATCTACGAATTTCCCCCCCCCCCCCCCCCATCTTTTTCTGATGTTTGGGGGGGGGGGGCTGTTTATGGTTTTTTCAGAATTTCAAATTGGGACAAAAAGGGAAAAGGTGATTTCCCGCGGTGGGCGACGGATCGACAGAAAATTCTATGGTAGTCACTGTGACGTGTAAAATCACAAACAATTCAAATTTCCTTAACTGGGGTACGCATATACCTAGATAGGTTAGAAAAGTCCTTTTTTTTTTATATATATATATATATATATATATATATATATATATATATATATATATATATATATATATATATATATTTCTCAAAGTACGACTCAAGGATATTTCAACTTTTTTACGCGAGCTTCTAGACATACTATAAATCTTAAATATAAAAAAATATGTATTGTCCGCAAATTAAATAGTTTATTTTTTATTTCCCTAATTGATAAAGCTCCCATGATTTTAGATATAGAGGCACAAACAACGATCTGGTTTGAATTTAATTTATTGTATAGAGGCTCAAAAATCGATTAGGTCACGTTCGTTTGGAGACTCAAATAATGAGTCACGCTCAAAGTGAGGAAATAATCGAAAGGAAGACTAAAGTGGCACCACAGTTGGGTTACCCATCAAAATTTCATGAAAATCGGTTCAGTCATTCTCCTGTGACGATGAGACAAACAGAAGATTGATGAATTTTCAATTTTATTTATATACATTATATTTAGTATGAAATGTTGCTGTTGAATTGCTCCGTTTCGGGCGATCTATATCATTCTAAATATCTAAAAACATTTACTTTGCGATAGCGACAGCGAGTGAAAGTTTATCGTATTCTTTGTTTGAGTTTGATTTAAAACGGTATGCACAGACTGATAAACGATAACGATTGTGCTGTAACAAACAATGGCCAAGCGTACTTCCATGAGCGCAACCATCACAAAATATGTTCAGGTCTTGTGAGTGTTAGTAAGTTGATATTGTAATCTTTTATTTTCTTCCCCTATAGGAGAAGTCAACCCATAACCGCTTCCGAGGGGGGGGGGGGGGGGGAGAGAGTTGAGTCATGACCCCTCTCCTATTTGTGGAAAAATTACATTAGTTTTTCTTTGGGTCCATTTAAAATTCTATACAAACGCCCTATTCCCCAATTTATTAACGTTTTATTTTTCGAAACAGAAATGTTATTGTTTATTATTCACAATTACTCTTATCACGTCAAGTCGCTTTCGGAACAATGACAGCCTTATATACCCTCTGTGGGAAGTTGCCGGAAAACCGATGGAACACAAAAAATTCTAGTTTTTATCTCTTCCATTCTTAAAGATTCCAAAAGTCGCCAAGTTACTGCATAACTGCCCCATTCTGTCTCAGCGGTTGTTCATAGAAAACATTGCTTTGGGGCCCGAGGAAGAGAACTATAAAACGACCTCGGAACAACTGTAGTCACCTAACTTTCGTATATACAGGGTGTCCCAAAAAGATTGAAACGCCCTTTAATTCTTCACCTGTTGGAGATAAGTGGGCAATGCAAATTGCAAAAATGTTGAAAGTAAAGTAGGAAATAAGACTACGTTAATGATGAAATTGTCCTCTCATTCATTTTCAAAAAGTTACACTTTTTAAATTATTATATGACCCCCTTAGACAAATTGGGTCAATCAGAATTTTTTTATTTTTAATGCAACAAGATCATTAAAGAAAACCGCATATCTGTATCTTTAAAATCAACTGAATTATGATAAAGGAAAAAATCTGACTTATGCCACTTTTCCGTACCATATTAAAGGCTGTTTCATCGGTGAAAATAGGGATCATAAACAAATTGACCATGGAAATTGTTTAGATCAAAAATACATTAATATGTGTCAACATTTTTTTATCACAAATGCATCTAAATAAAGCATTACACAGAGATCATATAAAGCAGTAGTACTCACTACGCAGTTGGTTCACTACGCTATTTGTTCTTTTACGGGTGCCGTATATTAAAATGTTCGATTTTCGCATAAATGAAAAAAAAAATTTTTTTTAATGAGAGAGACTTGAAATTAAGTACACAAGTCTACCGTTCGATAAAACCCTCGGGAAAACTTTTGATTTATTCAAAACTTTACATTGAAGTTGCTTCTCACCAAAACGTTCGAAATGTTGTTTGAAAAATAACTTTACCTTGGAATAGAGTATATCGTTCAATAGTAAAAATGATAGAAATTAGTTTTCTAATATTTGTTATTTCAGGGGTGTAACGTACCAAAATATTCACCGAATAAATGAGAAATATTCCTGCCTGAGCTATAACTATGAACCTTTGTATTAGAAGATATGAAAACTATGGTTATATAATCAGAGCCGGATTATCCATTGGGACGATGTAGCTTTGGGCCCAGGAATATTTTTAATTTCATAAATACAGGCCCACAAAAAATTCTGACCCGGGTGCCCAAAATTCTATGACAGAAACTGAAATAATGAATCCGTTCTTTTCTTTTTTTTAAATGTGTAAATACAACATAAATAAGTGTCGGAGAATATCATGAAATAAAGTCAAATATCATTAAAATTTGAATTCTACTATATTATTGACCAAAAGTGTAAAGCAGTCTTCATGATTGTATGTACATAATTCACTTACCTCTGACACTTCTGAAAAGGAATAATTTAAAACAAGATACCAAATAAAATGTCTAATTGAGGCTATCACAACAAGCTTTAATAAAACGTGTTCATCAATATTCAATTATTTTATAAATTCATTCATTTAATACAAAATTTGCCTCTTATGGCTGATTCAAATATTTATGTAACAACATTTTGTTATTTCATATTTATGTAAATATGTATATAACAACATATGCTATTTCAACGCTATAGTATATATGGAGGGAGTACGGTCCCCATGCTAGCAACGTGGTCAGCAGCAGCGTGGGTGCATAAAGCAGCTACTGTAGATCGAGGAGGAGAAGGATATTCATGATTTGGCGATTTATCGCCTAAACTGTGTAGTCTACCTTCTGTTTGTTTTTTTAACTTCTTTTAAAGACAAGGTTGATTGGGAACTTGTTATACGTTATAAGATTTTAAAGAATATGTACGAAAAAAAAAATACGAAATAGGATTAGAATACTTTATTACCAAATAATTTTATTATAAAACAAATTGAATTACACAAAACAATTGCAAATAAAATTGGGTATAAAATAGATTACAAGTATACAAATTGAAGAATATGTATAATATATTTAAAAATAAAGTATATGAAAAGTATGTGCATGCTTGCGTAAAATATAGAATTATCTACTTTTATCCAGATGAACTTTATCTTTAAAAGTTATGTTAGCAGTCTCCAAATTTGCTTTGAAGCTTAATACTACTCGGACATTTTTTACATCTAATTTATTTTAATATAGTGTATGCGTACCGTCAAATATAAAACAATGTAATATTTGTAGTAATAAAATTTTTAACTTTATTTGCATTTTTTTGTTTATAAATTAGATTTCAAAATAAAATACAAAATTATGTCTAAATTCATAAATATGGGCTCAGATATTGAAATAGCTATGATTCCTAAATTGTCAAAACGCGTTCGGAAGGTTTTTGCATGTTTAATCGATATAGGATTTGGAAATGTATGTGAAAATATTTTTCTATAAAGTATAATAAATAAATAAAATTATACCACATTATGGTATAAAATACAAAAATTGCATTTCATTATAATAGTTTCAGAGGTTTGTTTGATAAATACTTTAAATAAATACTGTGAAATTTACATTCAGAATTGAAAAGACCGTAAGTACAATTGTAGTGTACTAACTCAAATGGCATAAAAATATCAAATGTTGTACAATTATATTAAAGATTAAAAACTTATTGCAAAAATTGCAGATCAATCTATGCAAAAAGATTTCTAAAAATTTTAAAAACAACTAAAGCATTAGGGCCAAAATTATAATTAAAACTATGTGCAGAATTTTAAATTTTAATGACCTTTAAATAGAGTTAATTTTGTGTCAATGCGTCTACATTTGCTTTGTTGCTCATTTAATAGATTGCTAACGCATGATCAAGAAATCGGTGATTCAAATACGTTTGGGCAAGGCATATTGCTTTCTCAAGAACTAAAGAGTGTAATCCTAAAATTCTTCCTGGAAACACTGAGATTTTAATGATACATCGATTGATATTTAATTTGTGAAAGAGGGGAAATATGTCTTTTTAATCGAGATGCTTATATGAAATTAATTCTAACCAGCATCTGCACTTATAAAAAAATTTCGAAGGGGGGGGGGGAGAGGGGACAAACTCAAAGATAATATTAACGACATCGACTAGCTTGATGACCGCTTTTGTGATTTTGAAGTGCCTCCTCTTCTCCCCCTATGAGCGTCCATGCTAACAGATAATACTTATTAAGTACAATTTACTCTGAACTAGAAATGAGATCATGCTCATATTTCAGATCATATATCTTTATATAAAATTCACTGAAAAGTTACGATGTAAAATCTAGCTGATATTCCCAATGAATGTAAAACATTATTACATTTTATTTTGAGCTTAAAATTTGATTATACGACACGTCTTTATGCTCATTATCTAAACTCCTATTTTTCTTCCCCAACCACCAAATCTTGCAAGTCGCCAAGTTCTACCTCGAAAGGAAAACATACGAGGATGCCGAAAATAACGCCTTATCAGTAAAGTACTCCAAATGTTTTTTAAAGTGTTACAATGACATTATAAATCTTCTGCAATATCACAAACACCAAAAATAAAGCAAAACTTCTAATAATACAGCATTAAAATCAATAAAATTAATAGCCAAATGAAATATATCACGCTAAAGTATAGCAAAATAACTTTTTAACTATATTTGTAAGATATATAATGAAAGAAAAACCAACCCATGAAAAGAGTAAAGGCCTCTTTTAACAGGCTTCTTTGCAGCCGTAAACACAGTAATACACAACCATTTTTTTACCATTTATATTTCTCAAGCGCGCTCTCGGTCAGCGATCTCCTCGTCCTGAAAACAGCTGTCTTTATTTTTGCACCGATTGCAACTCTTAAGCTTCCTCCATTATAATACTACCTCGATGGACTATTTATGCTTTTTATCATCACAATTGGTAATTAAATCAATTAATTCTAATTAATTCACAAGTACTTATTTGCGATAGTATTAAAGCACGTTGGTCATTACACAGCAATTCTTTATTCATATCAAGACCCTATTCATATCAAAGATTCGTATAAAAACTCCGTATAATTTACAGCACATTTTCATAAATACACACTCTATGATACTGATGTATAACTATAACATTTTCAATCTCAATTCTATAAATTAAATCCAATCACTTCTCTTTGTTATAATTCCATTAAGGATTATAGCATTAATTCATGGTAAAGCAACTCTATTTTTGTGTTACCTTCTCAATGATGGATTGATTGCTTGCACGTTCTCTAAAATGTCCGTAGACTATTAATTTTATCTTGAGAGTTATCTCTTTCCCAAAACAAATTATTGTTACATAATTGCAACTAGAGCAGTGTTTATTTGACCCTGTTATATCAAAGATCCAATTTATAACAGTTAAATTACTTTTGACATTGCTAAATATAACTTTTTTTTTTACCTCGTTCATCTCCATTCATTAAATTTAAAACGTATATTCATTTATATATACTTAATATTCTTATATTACACTTCTAAATTATGATGTTACTCTTGTAAAATTTAAATTTTTTGAAGTTTATTACTAGCTCGAAGGCTAAGTATATAATTCGCATAAGTTACGACCATCCTTATATCGAAATGATCTGCACTAGGCAGAAAGGTTGACTTAAATATAATGGAACCTAACTGATATTCTACCAGTATCAGTCTAAGATTTAATTTCAAGAATTTTTAATTATTAGCAGAAATCTGATGTGGGCAACTCATGACTTTCCTTATATAATGCAATGGATTTACTACTTTTACAGTAAAAAAACAAATGGGTTTTTCTTCTAGTAGATACTTATATTCTTTCCAAGATATTAAATTTTCGTCAATTAGTCGTCATTTTCATTGATTTATCGTTATTTTTACCCATTTGGCGAGATTTTTGTTAATTTGGCAACATTAAAAAAAGTCGCCACGTTGGCGACATTCCGCCAAATTCTTGCCAAGCGTTATGGACGGAGAAATAAGTTATTCTTACAGCAGATAAATGACTATTGGCGTTCAAATACAAAAGTATTACTCAAAGTATCTTTTCTCATGAATGGAACGAGCTAGATCCACGAGAATAATGTCACCAAATTTATCGCATGATATTACATAAGAAAAGTGAACATGTTTCTCAACAGTTAATATATTTTTTTTATTTATGGGATTTTTTGATAAATTTATTTGAAAAATTGCCAAAATTTCGAGAACGATTCATACTAGAGTTCTAAAGTTTATGTCAATCGTTTTCTAAAGAAAAATTACATAAGAAATGTCTATTTGCGTAACTTTATTAAGGGTTTTAATTTTTTCAAAATTTATTTTGGGGACTTATAAATTAATTAGGAAGCATCTATCTTCTATATATACTAATTGCCAAGTGTTTGCCTGTCCGTCTGTCTGTCACGCTTTTTTAGGCACTTCCCGAATAGATAGAGACTTGCAATCTGGTACATGGGTCGACCGTTCGATAAAAACCCTGGAAAAATCGAATTTTTTAAAAATGTTCTGTAAAGGGGTGCTCCACAACAAAACGTTCGAAAAGTAAAAGGATAGGAAAGCATACTTTGCGATAAGATAGAGACTTAAAATTTGGGGTATGGGTAAACCGTTCAAAAGGAAGAAAATGTGCAATTTCAGATTTTCAATATTTGTTACTTTAGGGAGTGTTACGCACCAAAATGTTCGATTTGTCGAATGAAAGAGAAACGCCACCTTTAAATTTTGATAGAGGCTTGAAATTTGGTATATGGGCTAATCATTTGAGGAAAACACCCAAGACGAATATAGTTTTTCAAAAATGTTCGTTTAAGGGGTGCTCCAGAGAAAAATGTTCGAAAGGTGAATTGATAAAAAACATACTTTGGGATGAGATAGAGATTTTAAATCTGGTGTACTGGTAGATAGTTTGAAAGGAAGAAAGTGTATAATTTTAGTTTTTCAAAATTTTCTACTTTAGGGGTGCCGCACACCAAAATGTTCGATTTTCAGAATAAAGGAGAAACGCCCCTTTTCAAACGTGATAGAGATTTGATATTTGGTATATGGGCGAATCATCTGATAGTAAACCCAATCAGAATGGAGTTTTTCAAAAATGTATATTTAAGGGGGTAGGTACTGCACATAAAAACATTCGAAAGGTGAAATGATAGAAAAAGCATGCTTCGCGATGAGTTCAAATTTGGTGTTACAGGTAACTTCAAATTTGGTGTACATGTAAATAGTTGGAAAGGTAGAAAGGGTGCAATTTCAGGTTTCCAACATTTGCTATTGTAGGGGATGTCGCTCACTAAAATATTCGATTTGCCAAATAAATAAAAAAATACTTCCTTTACAATATGATACAGGCTTGAAATTTAGTATATGAGCTAATCATTTGATAAAAAAACCCAAGATGAATACGACTTTTCAAAAATGTTCATTTAAGGGGACGCTACACAGAAAAACGTTTGACAGGTGAAGTAATAGACAAAACATGCTTCGCAATAGGATAGAGACTTCAAATTTGGTATACGTGTAGATAGTTTGAAAGGAAAAACACACGCACTTGTTCTTACATCTCGGGAAAAGTTCTCCGCGTAGAATGAGAGAGAAAATTCTTGGGAACCTCGGACCTAGATACCAGAGGTACAGTGCCTAGAAGCACAGACTACTATACCAGAGGTACAGTGCCTAGAAGCACAGACTAATATAGTATTCTGTGCCTAGAAGGAACACTGTACCAGAGGGGTCCGATAAAGCTTGACCATTGGCTATACGAGCCGCTCTCCATACGGGTTTTATTCAAGGTTTATAGATACTACAAACCTTGGGTTTTATTATGGGTAGCTATAAAACTTGGGTTTTATTAGTCTGTCTCGTCTTTCGCAATGTCATGCCACCTGTGTGTTATTTTTAGCCTGTACGTGTACTGTACATTACTATATACCTTTTTAAGAAGCATTATAAAAGCTTCTTAAAAAGGAGCATTCTTTGTCAAGAATGAGAAATTTCTCAAATCCAATTCTAGGATGGGAAAAACTTGATTTAAATTTTTTATTTAAATATTAAAACAGTGTCTGATCCAAAATGGATCATGACAGTTATCAGATAGTCGATTTTTCGGAGTTCCAATTTTCGGATTTATGACGCTTTGCTACATTTATTGTTCATTTGATACTTTTCATGAAAGTTTAGTTGGGACACCAAAAAATCCCCTGGATTCTATACGGAGCGTATTCCAAATAAAATATATGTTCTGTATTGACATTCCTTCTATGATCGATCCACTGTATGATCAATACTTTTAAATTCTGATTCTCGTAGCATAGAAGTGGGAGGCACAAGTAAGAAGGGGAATGCTCCTGATTTATGTTCTTCAAACACTGGGAAGTCTGGGAAAGAGAACGTGAAAATCCACTAGAGACTACTGGCAAACTTTATTTACATTAAGGAGGGAAACTTGAGTGTTACATATCGAAATACAGCGTAAAGTTTTATCTCACATCTGGCAACTGAAGTATGGAAAATTTATTGCACCTAAAGATAAAAATGCTACGAGAGTAAGTAATTTCTAAGTTTATGTAAAAAAAAAAGAAGACATTTTTAGTCATTTGTTATTTTATTTCAATATATATTATATAGAGAGAGTAAAAGCTCGTTTATTTGTTTCCAGATTTTCAGATAATACGAACCAAAGTTGCTATATATTAATTCTAATGCAGATTAATATATCCAATTGGAAAAATTACATCATTTAAAATTTGGTAAGAGTTATTATGGGGTTTATGAAAGTTTTAATTATTATATAACTTATTTGTTATAATTTTGTTATACGTATTTTTTAGTATGTTAAATCTATCTAATAATCTATTTAAAGAAATGTTTCATTATTTTTTAAGGTTTTTATTACGATTTGGTGCTTAAGATCTTACCTTGGTAAATTATATAACATTATAATTTTTTAATATAATTTAATTTGATTACTATTAATGTGCTTATTATAAATTGGTACAAGTTATTTGGTACTATATGGTCATGGGTTAATATATCATTTTAAGTTTCAAGGTTGCTACATAAAAAATTTCAATCTGGACTAAAGTTAGTGAAAAGTTATTTTTGTATGATTGTATAAATATTTTGAACTTGGTGGTGGTGGGGGGGGGGGGGGCGTTACCATTATATTGCACTTGATATGGGATCACTATTTTTATTTTCTCATGTTATAGTAAAGTGTAACGGTTCTTTTTGCTGATGGAAGAACACATTTTAATTTTCAACAATTTCAGGGAACCCTTTACCTTTGTCTTATTTTCAAATGTTTCATTATTATTAGTCAATATCCTGAAATCCTTTGAAATTTTTAGCTTTGTATCATATGTGGTTATGTAAAATGATCTCCAGTGTTGGTTACGCGTACCCGACTTTGGAGACCCCGTTATATCACAATACTTCACTTATACCGTAGGCATCGCTTATTGTGATCATAGCATCATTCGGCCATTGTTATCAGGTTGATGACGTTTCGTCCCGTTATATGCATGTTCTATGCAATTATCATTAGTTCTTGTAATTAGCGATTCCCTGAGTGTGATCAAAATGTTCTAGACAGGGCATACGATTATTTCTTCTTAAGCTTGCGTTTACATCTGCTGAATATGTTACAGGGCCGAGTGTCAGAAAAGACAATTAAGGACTGTTTTAAATATGCTTATTTTTTAAAAGATGAATCAGATGATGAAATGGAGAAAAAAAAAAGATCAACCTGTGTAATGGGGAATTCGAAAATTTGATGGATATAGATGAAAATCTTCAAATTGTAGCATCAATGGCAGAACCAATCTCTTTCTCAGGTAGATGTAAATCACAAGATTAGATCACAATGTATGATAAAAGTTCAGAAGAAGATGAAATGGATGATAAAGTCCCCGCAGGTGCTGAAATAAGATAATGCACCTTATAATAGTAATAATAAATAAGTGTTCTTTATATTAGGAATAAGGAATCAGAAAATTTTCAGAAGCACTGTGAATAAAACCATTTTATGAAGAAAAAAAAAGTTACTAAAATTTGCCGATTAATCACTTTTTCTAAGCCGTTGTCAATGAAACATTTTAAAAATACGTATTCCAAGTTTTTTAGCACATTTTTATAATATATTTTTATTTTGCATCAATATTTTTGAGTGATTTATTACTTTCCTTATATACATAATGTATAAGGAAAGTATTGTGACGGGGTCGAAAATTCGAATTCGAGTTTTCGACGGGAGAGCACGTTTCAAGCATCCCTGATCACGAATCAAGCATTTTTGAAGTGATGTCTGTGTGTGTGTGTGTGTGTGTGTGTGTGTGTGAAAGTATGTGTGTGTGTCAGTGAGTCTGTGGAGACGATAACTGACGAACGAATGGGCCGATTCGAACGAAATTTGGTACAAAAATCACAATCCGTGAACACTGAAAGCCTATTGTTTTTATACGCAATCGAATGTACAGAACCCCCTAAATTTTTGAGTGAAATTTTGAAAAATTCGTCAAAAAATCAAAACCGCTAATAAAGTTACGCAAATAGACATTTCTTATGTAATTTTTCATTAGAAAACGATTGACATACATTTTAGAACGCTAACATGAACCGTTCTCGAGATATTGCACATTTTTCAAAAAAATTATCAAAAAGTCATAAAATAAAAAATATATTTCCTATTGAGAACCATGTTTACTTTTCATGTGTAACACTAAGCGATAAATTGGGTGACATCATTCTCGTGGATCTAGCTCGTTCCAGTCATGAAAAATGATACTTTGAGTAATACTTTTGTATTTGAACGCCAATAGTTATTTATCTGCTGTAAGAATAACTTATTTCTTCGTCCATAATGCTTGGCGAAATTTTGGCGACGAATTTGGCGAGATGTCGCCAACTTGGCAACTTTTTTAATTGTTGCCAAATTAACAAAAATCTCGCCAAATGGATAAAAATGACGCTAAATCAATCGGAATTACAACTAATTGAAGAAAATTCAATATCTTGGAAAGAATATAAGTATCTACTATAAGAATAACATTTTTTTAACTGTAAAAGTAGTAAATTCATTGCATTATATAAGGAAAGTCATGTGTTGCCCACATCAGATTTTTTTTAATGTTATCAAATAGTTAATCTTATAAAATAGTTAGGGACCCGAGGTGATTACAATAAGCGGCGTTTACGGTACAAGCAAAAACTGTTCAGATATTAACATATCCATACGTTCCCTGTGCGTCATTCTATATGGCGGTTGGTCTCTCTTTTCCATCATAATCCCCCCCCCCCTCCATAATCCATTGTTCGCGAAAAGTACCTAAATAGCCGAGGGATCCTCTCTCTGATCGCATCATGTGCAAAAATTGACTCATCGGCAACGGTCATCCTCGCCATGCTCCGTTACGCCCTAGGTTGGTTACGCAATTGCGCACAACACCACCATAAAGAATCGGTTTTTTTTTTCTTTCCCCCCACGGTTGACAGCATAGACAGTTGGCCTCAGGATCCACGTCCGCCATGTCAACCGGCATGCATGCTGACAGACAAAGCAGATGTAGATTTTTTTTCAATAATGTCAACTTAACACACATGATGGGGATGCTGCGTTTATTGGATATGATACACTTGTGGATTATATACACGTGTTCTATGCATACGTATAAAGAAATACCACAGGCTTATATTTATATTAAAGATGGCCGAAATGCACTTTTCTCGAATTCGAATTGTTAACCTGATCTCGAACATCCGAATAACTCGGATATTTATTTCAAATTATTAATAAATGGTATTTACATTTATTAAATATTGTTAATTATTAGTAAATAAATTAATAAAGTAAAAAATGCGTAATAAAACCACATTCATTTAGAAATGAAATATTTTATTTGAAGTTTTAATTATTTTACAGTAGTTCTTTATTTTAAGTGCTATGTATTTTAATCGCAAATGTTTCTCAGATATTTATTAAAGAAAAAATGTAATTGAACATGTTGAGGATCTAATCTGCTTCTTTTTCGGTTGCAAATAAGAGGTGCTGAAATCTCGAGTCTTAAAAAACTGTTGACCTGATTCAATACTTCAAAAATAAATAAGTTTCTTCAAGCGAGGTTTCAGACTGTTATATTCTGAGTCATCGAAAATGGTTTCATTTAGTGGAAGCAACCTTTTTTTTTAGGTACTTCTGAATTTTTTTTTTTCTGGAGTATCCCGACCATGGAGTTAGAAACAAGGAGATAAAATTCCTATTGATGAAACTCTTAAATATGCTATAATGCTTTGAGAATTATATCTAGGTGTCGCTAGTGTTGGTGGTAAAGTACCCTTTGTTTCCATTTGACTCAAAAGAGAGGCAGTGGCGTTGCGTCCATTGAGGCTCAGAAGCCGAGCCTCTCCTGTTTAAAATCTAATTTAAAGATACTTTTATTTATTACACTTTTTTAAATAACTTTACGAATGTATATATATATATATATATATATATATATATATATATATATATTATATATATACATATATATATATATACATGTTTTTTTTTTAGAAAACTGTTAGTAGAAGATTAAGGAGAGTTCAACACCAGGAGCCCGTGAAAAGTCCTATATTTAACATGCGGACCCTCAGAGGCCATAATATAGGTGTGAGGATGGAGGCGGTGGTAAAATCTTATACTTTAGCATGGAGACCCTCAGAGGCCATAATATAGGTGTGAGGATGGAGGCGGTGGTAAAATCTTATACTTTAGCAATGAGACCCTCAGAGGCCATAATATAGGTGTGAGGATGGAGGCGGTGGTAAAATCTTATACTTTAGCATGGGGACCCTCAGAGGCCATGATATAGGTGTGAGGATGGAGGCGGTGGTAAAATCTTATACCTTAGCATGGGGACCCTCAGAGGCCATAATATAGGTGTGAGGATGGAGGCGGTGGTAAAATCTTATACTTTAGCATGGAGACCCTCAGAGGCCATGATATAGGTGTGAGGATGGAGGCGGTGGTAAAATCTTTTACTTTAGCATGGAGACCCTCAGAGGCCATAATATAAGTGTGAGGATGGAGGCGGTGGTATAATCTTATACTTTAGCATGGAGACCCTCAGAGGCCATAATATAGGTGTGAGGATGGAGGCGGTGGTAAAATCTTATACTTTAGCATGGAGACCCTCAGAGGCCATAATATAGGTGTGAGGATGGAGGCGGTGGTAAAATCTTATACCTTAACATGGGGACCCTCAGAGGCCATAATATAGGTGTGAGGATGGAGGCGGTGGTAAAATCTTATACCTTAGCATGGGGACCCTCAGAGGCCATAATATAGGTGTGAGGATGGAGGCGGTGGTAAAATCTTATACCTTAGCGTGGGGACCCTCAGAGGCCATAATATAGGTGTGAGGATGGAGGCGGTGGTAAAATCTTATACTTTAAAATGGGGACCCTCAGAGGCCATGATATAGGTGTGAGGATGGAGGCGGTGGTAAAATCTTATACTTTAGCATGGGGACTCTCAGAGGCCATGATATAGGTGTGAGGATGGAGGCGGTGGTAAAATCTTATACTTTAGCATGAGGACCCTCAGAGGCCATAATATAGGTGTGAGGATGGAGGCGGTGGTAAAATCTTATACTTTAGCATGGGGACCCTCATGAGGCCATAATATAGGTGTGAGGATGGAGGCGGTGGTAAAATCTTATACTTTAGCATGGGGACCCTCAGAGGCCATAATATAGGTGTGAGGATCGAGGCGGTGGTAAAATCTTATACTTTAGCATGGAGACCCTCAGAGGTCATAATATAGGTGTGAGGATGGAGGCGGTGGTAAAATCTTATACTTTAGCATGGGGACACTCAGAGGCCATAATATAGGTGTGAGGATGGAGGCGGTGGTAAAATCTTATACTTTAGCATGGGGACCCTCAGAGGCCATAATATAGGTGTGAGGATGGAGGCGGTGGTAAAATCTTATACTTTAGCATGGGGACCCTCATGAGGCCATAATATAGGTGTGAGGATGGAGGCGGTGGTAAAATCTTATACTTTAGCATGGGGACCCTCAGAGGCCATAATATAGGTGTGAGGATCGAGGCGGTGGTAAAATCTTATACTTTAGCATGGGGACCCTCATGAGGCCATAATATAGGTGTGAGGATGGAGGCGGTGGTAAAATCTTATACTTTAGCATGGGGACCCTCAGAGGCCATAATATAGGTGTGAGGATCGAGGCGGTGGTAAAATCTTATACTTTAGCATGGGGACCCTCATGAGGCCATAATATAGGTGTGAGGATGGAGGCGGTGGTAAAATCTTATACTTTAGCATGGGGACCCTCAGAGGCCATAATATAGGTGTGAGGATGGAGGCGGTGGTAAAATCTTATACTTTAGCATGGGGACCCTCATGAGGCCATAATATAGGTGTGAGGATGGAGGCGGTGGTAAAATCTTATACTTTAGCATGGGGACCCTCAGAGGCCATAATATAGGTGTGAGGATCGAGGCGGTGGTAAAATCTTATACTTTAGCATGGGGACCCTCATGAGGCCATAATATAGGTGTGAGGATGGAGGCGGTGGTAAAATCTTATACTTTAGCATGGGGACCCTCAGAGGCCATAATATAGGTGTGAGGATCGAGGCGGTGGTAAAATCTTATACTTTAGCATGGGGACCCTCATGAGGCCATAATATAGGTGTGAGGATGGAGGCGGTGGTAAAATCTTATACTTTAGCATGGGGACCCTCAGAGGCCATAATATAGGTGTGAGGATCGAGGCGGTGGTAAAATCTTATACTTTAGCATGGGGACCCTCAGAGGCCATAATATAGGTGTGAGGATCGAGGCGGTGGTAAAATCTTATACTTTAGCATGGGGACCCTCAGAGGCCATAATATAGGTGTGAGGATCGAGGCGGTGGTAAAATCTTATACTTTAGCATGGGGACCCTCAGAGGCCATAATATAGGTGTGAGGATCGAGGCGGTGGTAAAATCTTATACTTTAGCATGGGGACCCTCAGAGGCCATGATATAGGTGTGAGGATCGAGGCGGTGGTAAAATCTTATACTTTAGCATGGGGACCCTCAGAGGCCATAATATAGGTGTGAGGATCGAGGCGGTGGTAAAATCTTATACTTTAGCATGGGGACCCTCAGAGGCCATGATATAGGTGTGAGGCGAGTGAATCGTGATCTCATAAGATAGGTATGGATAGAAGGATGATGTCATAGAAGAGGGTGGAGTTCAATATTATGTTACGTATAGCGTATTGTTTTTTTCCATTCAATAGTAGTCTACTGAATATATGTAATTATTTTAGTAAAAGATAATATTTTTTAAAGGTTGTACCCATCACCACCCGATGCGCATGCGCACCGCGACAACCTCGAAGATATGAATAATTTCTGTATTATAATATTAGTTTAAAAAAAAAGTAATTTTGTTTTAAGATTGTTCTCACATCCACCCGATGCATAAATGTACCGAGACAATCTCTCTCTATATATATTTTTTATTTTTTTATTTTAAAGTGCTCGTAAGCATAGCTTGTAATGCCGCTTTCATGTAAATATCTTTTGTCATCAATGGGAGACAAAGCAACCTTGTTCTGGCATACAGTGAATAGTTTATGATTACTACTATCAATTCTAATCTGTTCTTCCATGGTAGGTCTAACATTCAACAGACACTATCTATAATCACTGTGGGTAATTTTCCGTGCTACCACATGCGTAGAAACGCCTTTAGCTCTTTTCTTTTCTCCAGCAGATGATAGAATAGAGTACAATCTTAGGTCTAAGTCCTATGAACTCTTGAATAGGGGTTGAAATCAATTCATCTTTAAAGTATCCAATACGTTTTCTATTTTCATCATTGAAGAGAGGATGGTTTTTGGGATTGTCAGAAAAATCATAGAGGTGCTTATGCTGGCTCATATCTTCATAGATATCGGAAGTTTGTATTTCATAAGCCAATGAATCAGTATCAGTGAAGAGAAGCGAAGCTTTTTCACCATATTGGCTTTTAATATGCTTATAATGGAAGTCATACATGAGTAGTTTTGACAACTCCAGAATAGCAAAACCAACGTATATAGGTTGATTCATTAACATGTAAATCTTTACACGCTCGATACCCACAAGATCTTCACAAAAAATCCCACTAGCTCTATAAGCTGGGGATGCCACCATCTTAAGGGCCGCTTTGAAGAATTCACTAACTCAATATTCACCCGATTTCGAAGATTTTTCATCGTTTTACCAAACACAGCGTTTTTAAGCAATTTGAAAAAATCTTTTTCAAAATTAGTCTTCGCCAACTTTCTCTTTTCTGTATTGAATTGAATGTGTTTCTCCAACCAGGGCTTCTGATTAAATTTTAAGGTCTTGTGAATTTTCTCGAGTCTTAAATCTAGTGATAGGTATAGTTGAAAGTTGCGATAGTGAACGATATAATGTTTCTTATCCTGCAGATTGGGTACCAATTTTGTAGTACTAACGAAATGACCATGATGTAACTGCTGAACTAGCCTTCCAGCGTATGGGAAGAGCATCTCTCGCTCAACCTTCACCCTTTCAGGGGCCAGGGAACACTCATTATGATAATCATGTAAGGATTCGGGATACTCCAGATTCACTTCAAATATACACTTTTCTCGAGTATTATCCTTTAGACTCTTTATCCAGGATTCATTCAAATTCTCTGTAGATATCCACTCAAACTCACCATAGGGTAGTGGTTGAGACATGGTCCAACCATATGGTTATTGGCATCAAGATAGATAATGTGCTTTTCGGGCTTAGTAGAGTCATTTTCCAAATAACGATTATCAGCCTTATATCTACGTTGCCTGATCATACATATACCACCTCGAATACCGCTTTCTATGAATAGTAGCATATTTTCATCTGTGAGTAGTTCTAAGGACTGCTCAGTCATTTTCAAGGATCCCTGCCAGGCCAGTCCTGACGAAGTTAGGATGTGTACAGTCTATACTATAACGGGAGGGGCATAGTTTTCGAAAATTTTCGAATATATCGGCTAATAGCAGAACATCCGTTTTCACATACAAGTCGTGATATTCTCCCAAATTTCTTATATTGAATGTACAGTCTGTATACACAGTATGTGCATGTCGATAATCTTCACTCTTAATATCTTCACCTTTATTATCATTATTAAATGCAGAAGATGGAGGTAGTACATCTTCATCAAATTTTTGAAAGGATGACATATGTTTGATAACAACAAAATATTATTGATTTTTAATCAGATATGGATTTAAGAAAGCTTTTTGTGTTTTTGTCCCCCTAATACCAAAATTCATTCATTTGTAGGAAAAGTAATGTATGAGTTAAATGTATAGTACAAAATAAATAACAAAATAGTACAAAATAAATCACAAAATATAGTCACAGTAATGTTAGGGTGTCACAAATAAGTGATGTTGCATACAAATCACAAATGTGACGTCACATTATGACATTTATATTTAGTCGCACATACGTTACGAAATATTGTCCCAAAATTGTCACGGTGTCACCAATTAGCGAGGTTTCATACAAATCACAAACGTGACGTCACATAGTGACATATTCGTTAGGTTGATTGATTGAGACCCAGACCGTCCGACCTACCAGAAAGGTGTAAGGTAACTGTATGGACGGCCGGGAAGTGCCACCCAATTTAGACCGGAACCCAGTGGGGGAGGCATCCACAGGGACCGTACCCTCCTTCCCCTACCACCAACCTCTCGGAAGGACTTACGGACCCACATGTTTAACGTGATCGTACTCCGCATGAACACGGCGGCATTTGTGGTAGCGTGCAAAATATATTCGTTAGGTTGCAGAAACTTCACAAAATATAGTTACAATAAGGTCACAATGTTACTAATACGCAACGTCACTTAGAAGTATTAACTATGACGTGATGCTGTGACATTTATGTTTAGTTGCACATACATCACAAAATATAATCATAGTAACATCACGGTGTCACCAATGAGCAATGTTGCTTACAAATCATAAATGCGACGTCACATTGTAACATTTATATTTAGTCGCTGATACGTCACGAAATACAGTCGCAGTAATATTACGGTGTCACCAACGAGCGATGTTTTATACAAATCACAAACGTGACGTCACATAATGACGTGTTAGTTAAGTTGCAGAAACTTCACAAAATATAGTTACAATAAAGTCACAATGTTACTAATACGCAACGTCACTTAGAAGTAACAACTATGACGTCATGCTGTGACATTTATGTTTAGTTGCAGATATATCACAAAATATAATCACAGTAACATCACGGTATCACCAATGAGAGATGTTGCTTACAAATCACAAATGTGACGTCACGTTGTGACATTTATATTTAGTCGCTGATACGTCACGAAATATAGTCACAGTAATATCACGGTGTCACCAACGAGCTATGTTTTATACAAATCACAAACGTGACGTCACATAGTGGCGTGTTACTTAAGTTGTAGAAACTTCACAAAATATAGTTACAATAAGGTCACAATGTTGCACATGTGCAACGTCGCATAGAAATCACAATTGTGATATCACATTGTGACTCAGATATAACGTCACTACAACGTGATTATCACTTGTGACGAACTTTGCTGTGTGGGTATAGGGGTATACACCTTTCCTAAGAAAAGATCCTGCTGTATTACATCAGGGAAGTGTTTGTTCTCTCAGAATATGAAATTCACTCAAGTTTAATTGAAAACTAGTTTTTCCAGGAAGGCATTCAGAAACTGCAGACTGTCAATAAATTGTACACAGACACTGGGTCCCTCTTTCTTTGAAATCTTGAAATATATATATTTTTCGATATTAGTGGCAATTACATCGATTTCATGATCTTGCAATTTCCCAAGACTCAGCATAATATGGTGAGCATCGTAGTTTTCAAATTATGAAACACTACAGGAATATTAGTAGTTTACCTATAGTTAAAATTGCAGGCATTATGCAAGGCACCTCTGTAGGCTCCAGTCACGTGATTGTGATCAAGCACACGATCTATTTTCAGTTCACGATGATACACATTACAATTACAATGGCCGGCCACACACGAAACTGCCATAAGCCCTAGGGTTGGTGGTGAGATCTGGGTCTTCAACACATTACAATGAGTAGCTCTTTGAAACTCAATTTCATTCTCCTTAGTCATTTGCAGCGGTTTAATATAACGTAATTTCTCTCTAAGATACTGTTTTTCCTTTATCAAGTTCTTGAGAAAATGGCTCACAAGGTCAACACCTCGATACACAGTAGCTTATTTCAGACACTTTCCATCAGGTCCTAGATAACATAAGCATATCCACAAGGTTCATGAATCGCTAATCTATGCGTGTAAGATCTACTATTCGAAGGCTTAGTAGTATCCTCTTTAACGATCGGGGCCTCAAAGTCAACATAAATCATGAAAGGGATAGAATGCTGATACTGTTTGTCCTGAACTGAAGCTATATCTGATCTTCCGATGACATTTTGATGCGCTGTGGTGCATGCTCTTTGCAATATTGAGCATGATCTTGTGGAAGATCATCTCTACTGTAACGATGTAAACATCTATAACACACATATTGGGCTCCATTATGCTTAGTTATATGTCTCAGCAAGCGTGACATATTCCTAATCAGTGGTTATAGTGTTACCTATTTTCATCACTAATTAGAAGTAAATTCACACATTCATCATCCTCTTGTTTGGATATATGAAAAGGAAACATTTCCTCAACTTCATATCCAAACACATTAATCCGTATATTATTCAATTTTTCAATCTGGGGAATCTTCACAACTGAGATAAGGTATTGAATATCCCAGACGCGGTCATTAAGGGAAGTCGCGGGTACGCGCGACACCATTGAGTAAACACCCCAAATTATTTTTTTAGTTATGCAGATTTATTACAATTTTAATCGAAAAAATCTGAATTTTTGGTTCAATTAAATCGAGAATTATTAAAAATAAGTTATGAAATATGTCAGTAGATGGCAGCACTACAGCTTTCTTCAGAGGAGACTCACGAAAGCTGTAGTGCATAGAATTTTCAACACATAAGGGGAAAATACTGGGATATTTATTAAAGCCGTGTCCCTTTCACCGGTTTCTCCTGAGCGAACGAATGGTATAGGAACAATATTAGAAATTTGGCGTGAAAAAAACAGACATTGCAGAATTACCAGTAGATTGTGTCGCGTTCTACGAGCTCTTCTCGCCAAAGAGAAATAGAAGAGTAGGAAAACATGAAGAGGGACCTCTCAAATTGACTCAGTTTCACTAATTTAGCTTCAATTTTCTACATTTAAGAAAGTGTTTGTTCTCTTTCTCGTCTTTTTTATAAATTTGGAAGTTTAAATAAACATTTGAAAAACTGAGTGGATTAAGTGTACGTGTGTGGTGATGGGAAGGGGAGGTGTTTATGATATTTTAGGAGTTTCTGGCCATCGTGAATAAAATGTGTTGTTTAGGACGCTCACTTTGAGGGATCACTTGACTCACCCAGCTGTCTTACTTATTGAAGTGGTTTCGCATTTCGTCATTTCTGATGTAGTGTGGTTCTGTCCTTTGGGAAGGGGACAGAATGATTTAGATTATTTCTGATTTAGAGCAGTTCTGTGCTCTGGTTGATCTGCTGGTGACGAATTCCGTTATGTTTGACTTCAAATTAATTCTTAAAATGTCTGGAGTTTCCTATTTTTGGCATACGATCGATAGGCTATTTTTAGTGACGCTTCAGAAATATGTTGTTTTGAATATTTAATTTGAGGGGTCACTTAACCTACCCAGCTGTCTTACTTTTTCAGCTGTTTAACATTAAAAAATACCTAAAAATTAAAGAAATTTTAAATATTTATTAAAAACTTTATTAAATTTTCATCGTGTTCCTTTTATTTGCGTCGTTTCCCTCGAAATTTTGACACCGGGCTGACAACTATATTGCTCAGATACCCCTTGGGAGTACATTTTACTTGAAGTAGCCCCCAAATTTCTTATCTCGACTTCTAATTCAGCGATTTTGATTACAACGATGGTTATAGTCTCTGCACCCTCTGTACGTGTCATCTGAATATACATATTTTGTGTCAGCCCCCTGGGCGTAACTTTTAGTTTAACTAGCCCCATAATTTTACATTTTTAGCGCGCATTTTTCCTAATTGAGCGAATTTAGTTTTGCTAGTGGCTATAGTTTCTGCACCATTTGTACATGTCATCTGGTTATGCGTCTTTGTTGTGACAACTCTCTGAGTACAACTTTTACTTCAATTAGTTCCCTTCCCCAAATTTCCCATCTCACCTCCTAATTGAACGATTTTTCTTATGCTGATGGTTGTATCTGCACCATCCGTACGTCTCG
Source organism: Amaurobius ferox (assembly GCA_951213105.1). Classification (NCBI taxonomy): domain Eukaryota; kingdom Metazoa; phylum Arthropoda; class Arachnida; order Araneae; family Amaurobiidae; genus Amaurobius; species Amaurobius ferox. Next base: position 94,148,038 of record OX578140.1, on the reverse strand, counting down.
GTTTGATACACATATTTGATGGATATATAATATACATGAGTTTTTTATGTCAACTCCCTGGGCGTAACTTTTAGTTTAATTAGCCCCCACAATTTTACATCTCAGTTTCTAATTGAGCGATTTTGACTCTGCTGGTGACTATATAGTCTGAGCTTCATTTGTACATTTCACTTGGGTACACATATTTTTGTGTTAACCCCTCGGTGTAACTTTTAGTTTAACTAGTCCCCACAATTTTACATATTCGCTCCTAATTGAGCTATTTTGGTTCGGTTTGTGACTATAGTCTCTCCACCATTTGCACATGTCACCTGGATATGCAACTATAACGTGGCAAATCCCTGAGCGTAATTCTAACTTTGGTTACCCCCTCCCCCCCCCCCCCCTCAATTTTCCATCTCGCCTCCTAATACACCGATTTTGATTTAACTGGTGGCTATAGTCTCTGAACCATCAGTACGTATCACCAGAATATGCATATTTTTTTAGTCAACTCTCTGGGCATAACTTTTAGTTTAACTAGCCCCTACAATTTTACTTTAATGTAAATTAGAACTATGTAATGTTTTTTACTAGGAAGGATACGTTCCATGTGTCCACGATTTTTATGAACGAGCGAGCAGGTGGGAGGTACATTATTTTACTTCATACATCCGTCGTTTATATTTTAATACACCCGTTTCTATGCCCAAAATACGTATATGTATATACATATGCTTTATTATATATATTTCAGTCCATCTTATCAATTTTGCTATACAGAACATTTTCACTTAATGATTAATCTCAGGTATATATAATACAAATAATATATATATATATATATATATATATATATATATCCCCCCAAGTTTGTTATTAAAATTATCAACTCAGTGTATCAACTTTCACTCGATAACATCCTATAAAACATTCCCAATTATAGTGACTAACATACAGGGGGGGGGGGGGGGGAATCAAAAATCGGAAAATAAGATGCATTAACATTAATGTTTTGAATTTTATTTTCGCAAAAAAATGTAACTTTTGTCAGTATTGAAACTACGTTTTGAGCGCCCTTATAATGGTGTATAGTGGCATTCTCGTTTATCCAGTTTTTCTCTGAATTACTTGTTTAGTAAGAATTTTCGTCTTTGATTCATATTCATATTCAGGATTGCATATTTGGGAAGTTAATATTCTGAATTGCTTGTCCGGTTTCCAGCTTAGACTCACTGGACGGGTCTGGGAGTATTACCGTGAACGTTCGTATTGCCTCCCAGGTAGAATTTCGACTAGTTCATTCCGGTGCTTCTAGATTAAGCTGTTGAGGTTGATCACGATACACGTGGTGGAAGAAGGGTTCATGCCGCATGGTAATACAAATTTTCTTAATGTATCCTATTTTCTTTTTTTCAATTTTTGTTGCCTGTAGTCTGAGTTTAAGCATTTATAGTGATGTGCTATTGCTTAATCTGAAACAGGCATTTGTTTGGGTTAATTAGAATTAAATACTCAGACATGAAGATGAATTTAGTTCTGATTAATCATCGAATTTGGGACGGTGCTGTTCTTTTCTCTTATCGGCATTGTGGCCGTGAATTTGCTTCTATGGTGATGTTAATATTACTTGAATTGTTTTTTTTATATATATATATTTTTTTAAATTTTATTTTTACGTAATTCTTATTATTACATATTTCAAATATATATATATATATATATATATAATATAGCTTACAAAATTATGAAAGATACTATGCAGAAATTATTAAATAAAGAATTTAAAGTTATTAAGTAAATGGAATGAAAATGCAAAATACATTTAATTTATTGCGCAAATGCAGCTCATAAATAAAATGATTTCAATAATAATAGAAGTTTGAAAATCCAATGAACGAAAAGTAAGAAGATGTAACACGATAAACCTAACTTTTTAAAAACACCCACAGAATAAAATATAATACAGCAAATCATCAATCAAATGGATTAAAAATACATAACACTAGCTATCAAGTTACAGAAAATCAACCAAATTAAAAGGTATGGAAACAAAAAAAGAAAAACTTAAACTAAATTCAACTATCTAACTGGCGTACAAAACAAATGTAAAAATCAATTAATCCTCAAGCATATGGAAAAAATAAAAAAAATAATATCGAATCAACAAGTCAATGAAAAATATAATACAAAGGTATGGAATCGAAATAAGTATAACAAACGAAATCAAGCACAATCGCCTTACACGTGGACGAGGCTCTAAGCCTAAATCATGAATTGTTAACCTCTACAAAAATCTAATCATGTCCAAGTTTTTTGTAGAAGCAAACTCAAAAATGTATGTTTCTGAAGAAATAGATAGATTAAATCTATGAACTATTTCTACTTGGACGACATACATAAAGATGGAATAAAAAAGAAAAAATGAATACCTGGAAAAAGCCTAGCACAGCGTGTGTACAGACGATTCATTACAGGGATCGAGGGAACACTGATAGAAGAGACCAGTGTTGCCATTCGTAAAGAAAAAATAAAAAACCATTTACTGTTGCCATTCATAAGAATTGAAAAACTGTGAAGCGAAATGTAAAGAAAAAGTATTAATATACAAAAAGAGCTACTAAAAAGAGGGGCAAATAAAGGTAATGCTGAAGTGGGAAGTGAATGGGGGTAAAAAAAAAAAAAAAAAAAAAAAAAAAAAAAAAAAAAAAAAAAAAATGGAGATGACTGGCTAATATAAGATACTATGAATAGAATTATATGATACTATGGAAAGAATTATAAAAATCCAGCTATTTTAAATTTTTTAACAATACTATTTACTAAATAAGTGGGATATTTATATAAATTACTAGTAATTTTGAGATTATTGATATGCATAGCATGAAATTTTTTATCAGATAATCTATAAATTCTAAAAAGCTGATTGAGTATAATATTTCTAAACAATTGAATCGAGTTACAGGAATTAAAAGGTAAGATTTTATTAATATTAAAATTATAAAAGTCTTTTTTATCATATAAATTTGTAACAATTCTATTAGAAGGATCAATAAAAAGATTTAAATCCAAAAAATTAACATTTTTATTAATAGTAGCTTCATTAGGTATTAATTCCAAATTGTCTGGATAGTAATCTATATCTATGAGATAATTTTCTGTATGTACTAAGCAAATCAGATCATCAACATATCTGTAAAAAGTATAATCTATTGAAGTAAATGACATTTCATAATGATAAAGGTATAAATTAGCTAGCATACTGCTACTACAGCCACCCTGTGGAACTCCTGAGACTTGTAAGTATAATTTATTTCCTTGAAAAATATAATTATAGAAAATAACAAAGTGAAGAAGTTTAGGAAAATTTTTAAATTTAATTTGATTTGAAAGAGGTGTAATATAAGCATTATATAGAGCTAAAATTACATCATATAGATCAGATATCTTAATATTATTAAAAAGATCTTTAAAATCAAAAGTTTGAAATCCTATTATTTTTCTAAGAGATGTTAATTTATTCTTTAATTCTTTACTATTATTTAGAATATGGTAGTTATTGCTAGTCTGGCTTAAACTATTATTTATTAGATTTAAAGAATTTAGTAATAATTTACTCGCAGTAGTAGAGTAAGTATTATGGCCACTAGTAACTGTTCTAAATTTAATAGGATTTTTATTACCTTTATTTGCCCCTCTTTTTAGTAGCTCTTTTTGTATATTAATACTTTTTCTTTACATTTCGCTTCACAGTTTTTCAATTCTTATGAATGGCAACAGTAAATGGTTTTTTATTTTTTCTTTACGAATGGCAACACTGGTCTCTTCTATCAGTGTTCCCTCGATCCCTGTAATGAATCGTCTGTACACACGCTGTGCTAGGCTTTTTCCAGGTATTCATTTTTTCTTTTTTATTCCATCTTTATGTATGTCGTCCAAGTAGAAATAGTTCATAGATTTAATCTATCTATTTCTTCAGAAACATACATTTTTGAGTTTGCTTCTACAAAAAACTTGGACATGATTAGATTTTTGTAGAGGTTAACAATTCATGATTTAGGCTTAGAGCCTCGTCCACGTGTAAGGCGATTGTGCTTGATTTCGTTTGTTATACTTATTTCGATTCCATACCTTTGTATTATATTTTTCATTGACTTGTTGATTCGATATTATTTTTTTTATTTTTTCCATATGCTTGAGGATTAATTGATTTTTACATTTGTTTTGTACGCCAGTTAGATAGTTGAATTTAGTTTAAGTTTTTCTTTTTTTGTTTCCATACCTTTTAATTTGGTTGATTTTCTGTAACTTGATAGCTAGTGTTATGTATTTTTAATCCATTTGATTGATGATTTGCTGTATTATATTTTATTCTGTGGGTGTTTTTAAAAAGTTAGGTTTATCGTGTTACATCTTCTTACTTTTCGTTCATTGGATTTTCAAACTTCTATTATTATATATATATATATATATATATATATATATATACATACATATATATATATATATATATATATATATATATATATATATAAATTGAAAGATTTTAATCGAAAATTACGCTTAAACTACTGTATGTACAAAAAAAACCCATCACTAGCATATCTGTTACAAATGAGTAACTATAGACCAAGGCTAAGGATAAAGATAGAAGGTCATATCACTACAATGGAAAGGGGGATGAGAAGAATATTAGGATACAAAATTCACAAGTAAAAGTATATAAATATAAATATAAATAAAAATAAAAATAAAACACGGCAAAAATGAGAAAATGCAATAATAATTAGCTCAAGATAAAAGATTAAGACATAGAGAACAATCAATTGAAACTACACAAAAATGGCGGTTAGTTCGAAATTGCATTCTCATCAGGACAGCCATACAATTCGAATTAAAACCGATAGAATAGCCAGTTTCTGGCAATGGCGATAGTATTTAATTATAGACACCATTGGAATTGTCTACTGGCTAGTGGAAGGAGAAAAATAAATCAATTGAATTACAAAACAGAAAAATAATATGAACTCACAAGCATTGCCACCGCGTGTAAGTTGAACAAGCGACTGAGCATTTCACCTCACTTCGTCAATGCGAGTGGGCACCGGAATGAATACATTTGAACGATACATAATATGTATGAAGACTTTCAAAAATAGTAATCAGTATAGGACTCAGGAAAAGTGGAAAACAGTCATTCGAAAATAGTAAACAGTATTAGACTCAGGCCAAGTGGTAAGTTAGGTGATAAGAATGGGTGAATTCTCAAAATTGAGTTATCCAATCAAAGATAAATAATGCATGTGTAAAATGATTACGTTGTATATTTGAAATTATTAATAATATTATTTACAAATACTTCCGGATATTGGTAATTTTGACAAATGCGTTTAAGATTAGTGATGTGGAGAAAGTGAAACCGAGGATCAGAAAGTCGATGTATTCGAAATAGCTGGTTTAAAATGATGTTTCTAAACAATTGAATAGAATTACAAGATTGATATGATAGCAGCTTTATGATAGTGAAGTTGCAAGAATCTTTTTTGTCATATAGATTGGTGATTACATGATTATTGAGGGTATCTAAATTTAGGTCTAAAAAATTTACAGTTTGACTAACGCTAGGCTCATTAGGAATTAATTCTAGGTTAGATGGGTAAAAATCAATATTAATTGGATAGGAATCATCAATGATAATACAAATTAAGTCGTCAACATACCTATATATAATATATGAATTAGAGTTAAAATGACATTCATAATAATAAAGATATAAGTTAGCGAGTATACTACTACTACAGCCACCTTGTGGTACACCAGATGTTTGTATATAAATGTTATCACCTTGGATAATATAATTGTTGTATAACACAAAGTGTAAGAGCATAGGAAAGTTTTTGACATTAAATGCAACATTATTGGCAGATAGATAGTCTTAATAAAGAGAGATAATAACTTTATATAAATCTTTAATGACAATATTATTAAATAGGTCTTTAAAATCAAAGGTATGGAAACCAAGAATTTGTGGAAGCTTGCTAAGGTGATTTACTAAATCAAAACTATTGTTCAAAATGAAATATCCTGAATTCCTAAATTTAAGAGATTCATTAATTCTATTTAAACAGTTAAGCAAGTACTTACTAGCTGTAGTGGTAAATGTATTATGTCCACAAGTGACAGTTCTAAAACTGAGAGGTGATTTATGGAATTTTGGAACCAAAGTAACATAAGGAAATTTAAAAAACTTACAATTAATATTTAATTGTGTATATAATTTTAGTATTTTAGTTTTGATTTTGATAGACTGATTATTAATGGGTTTAAAAATTTGATTATTTTTTAAGTAATTCTGTAACAGAGAAACATAATATTTTTTACAAATGATGGCATAATTATTAGAAGCTTTATCTACATAAGTTATGACAAAATGTTGTTGTAGTTCTTTAATAGCAGATAGGAGTTGTTTATAAGGATACTTAGGCTTCATTAATTTAATGTTTATAATAACATTTTTAAGTAGATGTAAGGTAGTATTCTTCCATAGATAGGCATAAATACATAGATGAGCGCCTCCTTCTACATGTCGCTCACGAGTCGCCACTGGAATATCCCCAAGTTGAATTTCATTTTCATGACTTTGGTACTGTATCACTCGACGAGGATGATCTTTCCAGTGGATATTGTATTTGTATGACAGTAGACACCACACATTTCTCGTCTACATTTCAGATATTTAGGGAAGCTTTCTTGGCAGCAAGTTTCGATGGTAAGAGTATATAGCTAGAAGCTGCAAGAAGATTGTATTTTGCACAGAAAACGTTTATCTTTCTCATCTTTTCTAAAGTCCATCCGGAACTTCGACAAATAAACTCTTTGAAAGACTGGATTCTTTGAAAGATTTTGGAAAAAGACTCTTCAACATTGGCTGGAAGGGTATCCACACGAAGTTCTGACGCAGATCACGTTAAACATGTGGGTCCGTAAGTCCTTCCGAGAGGTTGGTGGTAGGGGAAGGAGGGTACGGTCCCTGTGGATGCCTCCCCCACTGGGTTCCGGTCTAAATTGGGTGGCACTTTCCGGCTGTCTAAACAGTTACCTTATACCTTTCTGGTAGGTCGGACGGTCTGGGTCTCAACAACAACAACAACAACATCTGTACTCCGGCCGTCCAATTAGTTGCTCATGTCCTTTGGATGAGTCGGACGGTCTAGGTCTTCAACAACATCTGTACTAAAATATGAGCTCGTTACCTCTTCACCATTTGCAATGTTACGAATGAATTGCGCATCCGCAATAAGATACCACTTGATAGATCGGTATTCACCAAGTTCATCTTTTATTATCTTTAATAGCTGAGGGCGAATCTCATCAAAACACAGCATAAGGTCCCCCCTCTATCTCTTCAGTGGGCTCCAGAGTTCGAACAGAGAATACATCTAAAGACTTCTTCACTTTAGTCTTGAGACGTTCATTAGAAGTTGGGGCTAAAGCAGGGGCTTTTCCCTTTTTAGAACCATGTTCAATACCCTGGTGATGTAGCGTATCACTTTTCTTGCTGAATATAAGTTCACAATGCTTGCACTTTATATCATTATTCAGATGAAGTATCAAATGGCGTTTCAGATTATCCCGTCTGGCAAACTTTATAGAACACTGGGTACACTCAAAAACTTGAGCAGGGGTATGTGTGTTCGCATGTCTGGCTAAGTCTTCCTTACGAGTAAATGTACGTTCGCACACATTGCACGTTCGCACACATTCTGATGATTCGACGCAACATCAGAATGAATCTTCATATGTCTTGCTAAAGCATCTTTTCGAGAAAAGTACTTATCACAAGATAAGCATGCCTGCGAAAGATAAAAAATACAAGACTTTTGTATAAACACGCCATATTCCTTAGCAATGTAATACATTTTCATCACATATTTAAAGTAATCATAGATTCCTTATACCATTCTGATAGGAATCATACCAAATTTGTTAATAAACACTAAGTAATAGCTCTTAATAGATACTATGACCACGTTTTACACACCCTAAACCCCCCCGGCCATCCATTTTGTTGCTCTAAGTCCTTGGACGAGTCAGATGGTCTGGGCTTTCGACACCCTAAACCCCTTAGAATACATCTCCATGCCACACATAAGCGCTGAAGCAGGTTTCCGACATAGTGAAATTCAGCACTATATATAATATTTACCAACATGCATCCATGCCCTTCTTTTTCTTGTATAATGGATATATTTCAACCAAGCTTATCCCATTCTGTCGCTATAACAGATATAACTTTATAATTTTCTGATTCAAAAACCTGACAAAAAGCATTTAACACAATAATTGCGATCAGGAGTTACATACATTTAGAAGATTCAGATAAATTTCCAGAGTCCTTATGCACCTGTCCATGCCGTTTCAAATTAGATAGTTGATTTAGTGATAGTTGATAGTTGATAGCTCTTTTCCACACACCTAACATGCGTAAGATTTCCGAACTAGGTGAGTCCTCTCTCTCTTCCATGCCGATATAGATTCCCTTTCAATGTAAACGTTTTCAAAAATTCAAAACATGTCTATACAAGATAAAAAATTTTATACTTTAGTATAAACACGCCATTTTCTGTAGTAATGTAACACATTTTTTAAGATTTATATAAAGTAATCATAGATCCCTTGTGCTAACCCCTTAGAAATCATCCAAAATGATAAAATCATCAAGTTAAATAGTATATCTAGATACTAAAACCCCAAATAAGCCACATTAAATTCATAAAATTCTTAATTAAATAAAATAATTATGCTATTACACATCATAAAAATACTAAGTTTAATGAAATTGGAGAATAAAATTACATTAAAACAAATACTTACATGTCCAATCCTGTTCAAAGATGTAACATCAGGCATAGGATTATCAGTAATGGTAGACGTACCATCTTCAATATTACCACTTAAAGCAGACATGACAATGTGTGAATAAGAGAGGACGCTCGAAACACAACCTAGCGACACGAAATTCTCGTCTAGAATGATCAAATTGCAGTCTGAAAGCTGCCCACACCCCCTCCACGTCAAAGTTATATCACGGTCACCGTTAAACTTAGTATAAGTTATCATAATTATACACACTAATCCCATTAAAATAGACGACACATTCATAATCGTAATCGATAGTATCCTTTTAATAATCGTAATGGATACATTAAATAGATTCTCATAGGATTAAAACTCAATAGGGTGTATTAAAACCCCGTCACATCTACTATAATTACTAGATTTTAATAAAATAATTCCTTCCACCACCCTTTAAAAATTAACTAAACATAGTAGAAAATCCCTTTTTACACGTAAAGAACCCCCCATTCCCTCTTAACATAGGGAAAACACACATTAAAAATCCCTACACAACCACTAAAATCAATGTAACTTACATAAAATCCTCTTCAAATACATTCTAAGCGAATCCCTAATCATAAATGTTTACACTAAGTCTATGAAAGAAAATCCCTTTGTAGGGAAAAATGTCTTAGAACCCTCAACCCTTATGTAATACAGCGCCTTAGAAAGCCACATATAATACAACACACTCCCCCCATTACAAACGCGAAAACATTGAATTTAACAGCCCTCCAAATAGTTCCCAACTTTTCAAGATTACCCTTTCATTCCCTTCCTACCCCGAGAAACCGGTAATTACCACCATTGCCTCTCCCAAGATACAAATCACTGCAATAAAAACTGCATTTCCACTCCAACACACCAAAATGCCTGGAATCCAAAATACCTGTAGTCCAAAATATCTGGAATTCTACACGAAAATATACTTTACAGGGATTCTTAAAATAGGCATAAAAAATCATAAAATTCACCCAAGAACTAGTAGTTAATACCCTCAAATTACTCAGCATTATCATCTACATATACTATATGCCGAATTTTGCGGCTGTCTGTAGCTTGGATTTTACTCTAAGTGGGACACACGCAAACACACACATAAAACATCTTATTATGTAAGATTTAATATGTTTAGAGCTGACTTATAACTCAAAGATATATGTAATTAAATGTTCTTTAATAACGGAATTATTATTGCAGGCTTAATTAACAGCGAATCGAGCAAAATATTTACACATTTGGCATTTCTTTTTACATCTTATTATTATAAAAGAGAACAAAGAATAATTACGCCAGATTTATTAAATTTAAACAGCTTTTTAAAATCTTACACCAAAACAAACTACAAAACTTAAATATGTCTATATTAAATTTAAACTTATTCTAATTTGTATCTACAAAATGTATTTACCTAAAATATCCGAAAATATTTACTCTATTTGACAATCCTTTCAATTATTAAACATGGAAAATAAATATTAAATTATGCATTACATGTTAACAACAAAATAAAAGAAATAAAAAATCTCACCAGAATTCTCTCTCTCTCTCTCTCTTTTTTTTTTTTTTTTTTCGTGTTCTGATGTGAAAAGCTTGTATTCTCAAAGATAGGTATTAATTATTCTTTTCGCAATTAGTATCGTCTGCGCAGCTGGAAAAAAATTTAATTACATCCGTTCAGAAATGGCGGAAAAAAAATATTTCCGTAATTATGACTTCAGTCCGCATTTTCTTTGTTACACATTCAGTTTAACGAAGGCTGGGAACAATTAAAAAGAACCCCCTTTTTTTCACCCTTCTACGCTCGTTTCCTTCTTTCTTCCGTCCATTTTTCTCGTTCAATTAATTTTTTTACGCTCTTTTGTACAAAATTTCACTTTCTTCGAGTCCAATTCTGCTTCGTCACATTATGCACGAGAAGAAACTTGTATGGTGGACCTTCAGTGTGAGTTTTGAATTTTTCTACTGAAAATTAATTAATAATTAATCTCTAATGCACTCAAAACGGGTAAGAAATTTAATTTAGTTTTGAAACATTATTTTCAAGAAAAGTTCTTTAGAACGCATATAGCATATTCTTAAAATTAATTTACGAGAATTTAAAATTAATAAAAGTAATCTAATGTCACGGAACTTTTATAAAAATATTTTTTTTTCTGGAAAATATTCACGACTTTTATGCCTTATGTTTTGTCAAAATAAACCGTTTTAAACATGAACAAGAAAGATCAATCATGCGATACATTCCTCGGTAATATTTTTAAAACTATCATAATACTACGATAATTTATTATATTTGAAAACTTCATCGAAAACAACTGAAATTCATTCAAATGACGTCATAGAAAAAATAACACGCCTGGATCTCTCTATAGAAACAGCATTTCATTCATAACATTTTCCCATTCATTTCATTCATCACAAAACTATAATAATTTATTTTATTTAAAAATTAAGACCATGGAGCTACAAATAATTAAACTCTATGCTTAAAACTTCATGGAAAAAATCGTCCTTCTCTTTGTAAAATCAATGAATATTTCATTCATATCAGCTATGCAGACTCCATGAGCTAAATAATTTTGTGTTAAAGAAATACAGCAATTCTAATACAACTCATTCTACATATTTTGCTGTTTACATTTTACATAAGTGAAAAATAGGCTTCTTTGTGGAAATAATCAAATTTGGATGATCATTTAAATTCAAATATATTGTAATTGCGTTATTTCAGTATGTAGATGCACAGAATTTAAGCAAAAATAAAGTGGTTTTAGGACGGATACAACACTCAATATGAATTAAAAAGAACTTAAAAGATCACGATTTTGAGACAAGATGGATGCCATATATCATTTTGAAGTGGGTCATGTGATCTTTTCATATCATGGTTACGTGATCGCTTCATATAAGAGGTGTAATTATTATTTTAATTTTTATTTCAAAAACTACTGAATATATTTCGCTGAATTTTTTTTATATATTTTATGGAACAATTTGAATATTACCTAAAATCTTCGAAGCGATTTGTGAATTTTAAATCGCTTAAAAAATATTTGAAAAATTAGGTCCCATAGGGCTCAATGTGTTTCATTTTTTCAACCCGGGTTCAATCCAAAACTAATTGGGTGATATTATTCATTTATATTCCCATAGGTGCTACATACCGTCTAAACAACATACTAAAATTTCATTTTGATTAAGTCATTTTTACGGCAGTTATTGTGCTAACGGACAGATAGACAGACAGACAGACAGAATGAACAAAGTTATAAACACTTTTCAACTTTGTTGTAAAGTGTTAAAAATGGTGGTGGTTCCAAATCTACGGAACCGAAATAGTTTTGAGTGAATAACGTCTTGTAAAACTAACATAATAATAACGTCTTGTAATAACTCAAATTTCGAAATGCCAGGATTTAGCGGTCGTGATCCTGAAATTTGGGATCGAATTTTTGAGCAGGATCCCGGGATTACCAACTTGCACTGACATATTATGTTGTTATTAACGAAGTATTTTTTTTTTTCATTGCAGATTAGTTTGAAGAGTCTTCTTACTCCATCAAAACTGAATAAAATTTCGCTTTATAGAAGTTTTAGTAGAATTTCAAAATGACGAAAGTATGATTTATTAGATTGGAGTAATAAAGATACATCTCGAAATACCGGGATTAAACGGCTGCAATCCAGGGATTTGGAATAGAATTTTTGAGCGGGATCCCGCGACTACCATTTCTAGAGCATGCATTGTGTACACTCGGATGAAACAGCAAGGTTTTCAATATCAGAACTCACATCATGCGACTGAAACATCAAACCATACCTAACCGGTTCTTATTGGTTGGTTGATCTCGAGGTGAATAAACACCTTATCTGCAATTCACAGCGAATGTCAGGTGAGAAAACATGCATTTGCAATTTAAAAAGCATTGCGGAATTACTTTCAAAGCAAGCCGCAGAATTTAATCCCACGCTTCAGAGCCTAATTTTGTTATTCGCTAAGATCTTATTTGAAAAGAACATACACGTACGTCTTCTAAATATCCTTGTTGTTATACTCGCATAGCAACATATTAAGTTTTTCTCTGTCGAGATAAAAGCTTTTTGAATCTATATATTGTTTTGCTTATTTCTTTTCTCGCTGACGCAATATAGAATATTTTTATTTTCTGGAAAGTGTTATGTTGATCTTAGCCCAGGAATGTGGAGAATAAGTGAAGCGAGCTGTGTGTTTAATTGGATTTTTGATATTAGAAGTCAATTTATTGCTAAGGTTTTTTTAAGTAATTTACACAGTAGCTGGCTTAATAATACATTGTTTCAAATATTGCATTCGATCACTGTTTTAAATTGTTTGTTTTAATTAATTTGTTCAACTTTATTATTAACTCTTTCCGACGTAGTTGAAAAGTGTTTATGACTTTAGTCATTCTCTCTGACTGTCCTATTCATGCGTTAATTCATAAAGTTACCTATCCATGCATTGGTTTAGCTAATACTAATGTTAATAGGGGTATTTGTATTAATAAAATTGATATTTAAGTAGATCGAAACTTGAAAAAAAGCCAACTAACCACTGATAATAGCCGCTTAAAACCAATAAAACCCATCGACATTGCTTTTTAACACTTTCCAACATAGTTGAAAGTGTTTATGACTTTGGCCATTCTGTCAGTCTGTCTGTCTATCCGTTCGTACGACAAATGCTGTAAAAATGACTTTATCAAAATGAAATTTTAGTATGGTGAGACGGTCTGTGGGCTGTCTGAGAATGAAAATGACCCAAGTAGTCCATGAATTAACCCGGGTTGAAAACTTGAAATACATTGAACCCTATGGGACTTCATTTTTCAAACATTTTTTTTTTAAAGTGAAGTTAAAATTCACAAATTTTAGAAAATATTCAAATTATCACATAAAATGTTTAAAAAAAAATTCAGCAAAATATGTTGGGCAGTTATTAAAATAAAAATTGAAATAATAATTTCACCTACGATATATGATATGGTATATGATATATGATATGAAGGACATGATATGATATATGATATGAAGAATAACACGTTAGAATTATAATCATTTGGACTTATGACACCGATTTTTCAAAACTTTTCGTGTAAAATTTAAAGAAAAAAATAAGCTACTAAAAATGGATTTTGGTATAAGAAATTCGAGTTGAACCACACTACAATTAATTAATATACAAGTTTGAAAGCAATTGGAATTATTAAGAGTATCGTTACCTTTACGTACTTTTGAAAAAATAATATAAAATACCGTCCTAATAAGACATTAATAAAATACATTTTAAAACTGAATTTTTCGGCATGCGGATATTTTGGGTAAAACTTGTAACATCACTTAGTAATATTCCTTGCATTTATGAAGGGGGTGACAAAATATTTCATCGATTAGAGTCCGGCGTCCGTGATAAAATACATTTTAAAACTGAATTTTTCGGCATACGGATATTTTGGGTAAAACTTGTAACATCACTTAGTAATGTTCCTTGCATTTATGAAGGGGGTGACAAAATATTTCATCGATTAGAGTCCGGCGTCCGTGATAAAATACATTTTAAAACTGAATTTTTCGGCATACGGATATTTTGGGTAAAACTTGTAACATCACTTAGTAATGTTCCTTGCATTTATGAAGGGGGTGACAAAATATTTCATCGATTAGAGTCCGGCGTCCGTGATAAAATACATTTTAAAACTGAATTTTTCGGCATACGGATATTTTGGGTAAAACTTGTAACATCACTTAGTAATGTTCCTTGCATTTATGAAGGGGGTGACAAAATATTTCATCGATTAGAGTCCGGCGTCCGTGATAAAATACATTTTAAAACTGAATTTTTCGGCATACGGATATTTTGGGTAAAACTTGTAACATCACTTAGTAATGTTCCTTGCATTTATGAAGGGGGTGACAAAATATTTCATCGATTAGAGTCCGGCGTCCGTGATAAAATACATTTTAAAACTGAATTTTTCGGCATACGGATATTTTGGGTAAAACTTGTAACATCACTTAGTAATGTTCCTTGCATTTATGAAGGGGGTGACAAAATATTTCATCGATTAGAGTCCGGCGTCCGTGATAAAATACATTTTAAAACTGAATTTTTCGGCATACGGATATTTTGGGTAAAACTTGTAACATCACTTAGTAATGTTCCTTGCATTTATGAAGGGGGTGACAAAATATTTCATCGATTAGAGTCCGGCGTCCGTGATAAAATACATTTTAAAACTGAATTTTTCGGCATACGGATATTTTGGGTAAAACTTGTAACATCACTTAGTAATGTTCCTTGCATTTATGAAGGGGGTGACAAAATATTTCATCGATTAGAGTCCGGCGTCCGTGATAAAATACATTTTAAAACTGAATTTTTCGGCATACGGATATTTTGGGTAAAACTTGTAACATCACTTAGTAATGTTCCTTGCATTTATGAAGGGGGTGACAAAATACCTCATCGATTAGAGTTCGGAGTCAGCGATAGTGCAGGTGTAAATTTTATATAGGAAACATTATTCTTCCTATTGGCCTCTACTTCTACGCAGCTCTATTGACCTTTGCTATAGTAGGGTCAGTATGGGTTGTACTCAGTCATTGCAAACGGTGATAATGATTGTAAAATGTATCTGTTTCAAAACAAGCAGAAGTGTGTTTAATCTGGATCTATAACTATTCCATGGGCTGCAACAATAATTTCCCTTTTCTCTTCCTCTACTCAGACTTACTCGAAAATATAGGATAACTGTGCGGACGGCCGGGACAGGGCCACCCAATTTGGACACGAACCCAAATGGAGGTGGCAGCCATGTAGACCATATTATTCGCTTAAAGTTTCTATGCGTGTGTGAAAAAAATGTTCGCGTTTTCCTTTATCACATAATTCAGATCCATTTGGTTGATGCCATCAGTAAAAAAAAAAGTTATTGAACTTATTTACCACGTTTAGTATTTGGTTACGCTTCGTAAACAACTGTCCACAATCCATAGCTGGGATTGCGTTGATGCAGGTCACGGAGTTTCGGGTTTTTTTTAGATGGTAAATTAGTGTCCCTCCCAACAACGATTCTCTCAATGAATAATCTTTCAAAG
The DNA here is from genome assembly GCA_951213105.1 of Amaurobius ferox. Lineage (NCBI taxonomy): Eukaryota > Metazoa > Arthropoda > Arachnida > Araneae > Amaurobiidae > Amaurobius > Amaurobius ferox. The sequence goes on along the minus strand of OX578140.1, from coordinate 94,132,042 downwards.
ATGAAAGCGAATTTTGTTCTCAGATAAATATTATAGTTTGAGAGCATCCATGGAATATCAGTTTATCAGAAGAAGAAAAAATGGAAATATTCATTAATGTCTTTCCCCTCGACCAACGACTTTGCAATCATGTACCCTCTTGCTCCTTCACGACCAACTTGGCAGCGCAATAGCTCCTCATGCATGGCTACCTACCTCAGCCAATGGACCACGGAGCTGATAAAAAAAGACAAAGCAAGCATGCTCTGCTAAATAAGCGAAGAAAGAAAAGCCGGGATTGAATTTTTCGGGACAAGGTTGTAAGAGAATTTATTTTTTCTATACCTCAATTCCATGCAGCAAGCCGTGTATACACGCTTGACGTGATCGGATTCAACAATAGCTGCACATATTCCGGAGGTGACCACTTGAGACATGTAAGTAAAGCGTGGAATATGTAGGCGTGCAAGAAGCAATTAAAGTGTATTAGGAAGGACTAAATTGTGACTGAACAACCAAGTTCTAAAAATAAAAGTCTGATGTGGGCAACACATGACTTTCCTTATATAATGTAATGAATTTGCTACTTTTACAGTAAAAAAATAGGTTTCTCTTATAGTAGATACTAATATTCTTTCCAAGATATTGAATTTTCGACAATTAATCGTCATTTTTATCCATTTGGTGAGATTTTCGTTAATTTGCCAACATTTCAAAAAAGTCGCCAAGTTGACGACATTCCGCCAAATTCGTCGCCAAAATCTCGCCAAGCGTTATGCACTAAGAAATAAGTTATTCTTACAGCAGATAAATAAATGACTATTGGCGCTCAAATACAAAAGTATTATTTAAAGTATCTTTTTTCATGAATGGAACGAGCTAGATCCACGAGAATGATGTCACTCAATTTATCGCATGGTATTACATATGAAAAGTGAACATGTTTCTCAATAGGAAATATTTGTATTTTATTTTATATGACTTTTTGATATTTTTTTTAAATGTACAATATCTCGAGAACGGTTCATGTTAGCGTTCTAAAATTTATGCCAATCGTTTTCTAATGAAAAATTACATAAGAAATGTCTATTTTCGTAACTTTATTAGTGGTTTTGATTTTTTGACGATTTTTTCAAAATTTCATTTGAAAATTTAGGGGGGGTTCTGAACATTCGATTGCATATAAAAACAATAGGCTTCCAGTGTTTATGGATTATGATTTTTGTACCAAATTTCGTTCGAATCGGTCCATTCGTTCGTCGGTTATCGTCTCCACAGACCCACTGACACACACACACACACACACACACAGACATCACTTCAAAAATGTTTGATTCGTGATCAGGGATGCTTGAAACGTGCTCTTCCGTCGAGAACTCAAATTCGAATTTTCGACCCCGTCACAATACTTTCCTTTATACGTTATGTATTTATACGGAAAGTAAAAATTTGATGCGTACAATATGTGATTTTTCGTAGTGCCTTAACTGGACTTCTGGCGCCCTTGAGCAAATAATGTCAGGGCGCCTTTTCCTATACAGCATATAGTCTCTGGTCTTATGTTCATCGCAAGCGACGCTCCCTTCTCGTTCGGAGCCCTGGTGCGATCGTCCTCCTGCCCTGCTCTATGACGGTGCATCACTGACTTGTCCTACAAACTAAGAAATTTTATAAGAAAAACCGCTGAAACTGTTGTAAACATTAACTGTATGAAAGAAACATCATTAGTGAAATAGTATAACACATAAACATAAATGTAAAGTTGAGATCTGAGTAAGCCAGAGCCTAGTTCGTGGGACTAAACAAGGTCCATTTTTTTAAAAAATGAATCAAAATTTTTGTTGTTGTTGTTGATTGGAGGGAAGGGGATAAATACGTAAAGTTTTCCTTTTTTGTGGGAAAAGTAATGAGCGCAAACATCTGAAACTAATTTCCGAAATGCATCAAGTCAACCCCAAAACACGAAAAGTAACACGGATGCTCCAGATTAGAGAAAGAGGGGATTGGTAATAAAATGTTGAGGAAATATGTGTGTGTTGAGAAAAAATTAAAATACAGTAAAAATATCTGAGTGTTGTTCAATAAATCAGGCGAATCGCGGCTAACAGAAAAATACCAAATTGTTCATTTTTACAGTCACTTTTGGGGCGAGGGGGGGGGGGGGGGAGATATAAAACGCAGCATGAATTCGTTTTATCTTCTGCAGAAGAAGTATAATAAGCAATCAATTTTGAAATATTGTTTTTATTCAAAAAATACATCTTTTCAACTCATGCATATTTTTTTTATTATTTATTATTTCTTTCTTCTTTTAATAGGAAAAGGTAACATGGATGCTTAAAGCACTCATGAAAAGAAACTGAAGCGGGTAATAAAGTGTCAGAAAATGAAGTGAGTAATAAAGTGTTGCGAGTAAACATTAAAATGCAATAATTCGAATAGGGTATTGAAAAATTGGACAGCTCGAGAGCCAGAGAAATACATCCAATGTTACATTTTTGTAGAGATGGTGAAAGAGGAAACCATTTTTGTGTTTTCTTAATCGTGTTAGAATTATTTATATACATATCAGAATTAATTTTCTACTGAAAATTAGTACCACTATACACCACTATTATACACCAACTGAATTTAAATACACCAATTTGATAGTTAAAAGGGCGTTGAAGACCCAGACCGTCCGACTCGTCCAGAGGACTAAGAGCAACTATTTGGACGGCCGGGAGTTAAAAGGGCGTGTCAAATGTAGAGGAGTATATTTGGAAAAATTAACTCATCTCGAGTGTGGCTCATTTCGAATGTACATACCAGAATCCATCTTAAATAGCTTGCATTTTTTCTCCCAAATTTCGCAAGAAAAAAATTGAAAAATCTATATCATTGACCTAAATGATCACAATTACAGCATGTTACCGTTCATTTTAAAAGGCTTGAAAAAACATTTCGATTGATACCAGGATAATGCCCTTCCTCGGAGGAGGGACTCCCCTCCTCCCCTCGAGGTATATTGTACCGGGAACTCAGTTAACCCAGTGTCATATTTAGTGGTTGTTCGAATCTAAAATTTTCTGCTACAGACGACACACATCACACACACAGACAAGCATTTTCTTTTACTATGTAAGATAATGATAAATATATTCAGAGCGGAATTCACATTATTCTTATATTTTATCAGTGGCCTTAGAAACTGTATCTTTTGAAAAGCATATCCGCAGTGCTATAGAGCCGTTAGCGACTATTTCAGAGCCAGTTGTTTATCAAAAATATAACTTTTGGAAAATTCCGTATGCCATTCTGTCTGGCAAATCAGTTTTAATTTGTTTATAGCATAAAACTCTATTCTGTTCATTTCTCTAATTGTCGTTTATCAAATTTTATTATATTTCAACCTTTGTATTTTGGGAGCTATTTCATATTGTAATGTAAATTATGTTTTCAGAAAACACAAAATACACAATTCTACTAATCAGAAGATCTATAAAATCAGAACTTCGGCTTCCAATCTTAAGGAAAGAGTCACAAACAAATTTAAATTAAGTTCTCAAAGTCGCGTAGGTCACGAGGAGTAATTTTTTTAGGGGGGGGGGGGGAGCGGAAAAATTATATAAATTCTTCATAGGGTCCATATAAGAAAACGATATCCAGGACTGTGACTTCTGCCCTCATTCGGTCATAATCTCTACCCTTTCTGAACTACGACCTGGCTATGACTGAGTACTGAAAAGGTATGCTTTTCTCACTGGTCCGATTAATGAAGCATTTTTAAATGATCCAATTCGTTTTAACTTTATTTGAACAATCCGATTCTCCTTAACTTTGTATGAACAACCTGATTCTCCTTAACTTTGAACAACCCGCTTCTCCTTAACTTTGTATGAACAATCCGATTCTCCTTAACTTTGTATGAACAACCCGCTTCTCCTTAATTTTGTATGAACAACTCGATTCTCCTTAACTTTGAACAACCCGCTTCTCCTTAACTTTGTATGAACAAGCCGATTCTCGTTAACTTTGCATGAGCAACTCGCTTCTCCTTAACTTTGTATGAACAGCCCGATTCTCCTTAATTTTGTATGAACAACCCGATTCTCCATGACTTTGCATATCAATAATAAGATATCCTTTTTTTTTTTTAAATGAGTAGTTTGATTTTTCTTAACTTTGCACAAACAGCTTTATTCTATTTAATTTTGCGCAAAAAATCCTCCTTAATTTTAAATGACCTGATCTGAAAACACGGTTGTTCAAAACTAAAGTAGCAGTTAATGGCTCCATGTTTCATATCTGGTTTTCTTTAGAATGAACGCAAAACTCATTTCCGATCGTAATAAGATGAATTTCTTGAGAGCAAATTTGTGCTCCCTTCTATCCCAGTTAATTATTGATACTTTGTTGAATTGAAACCTGCCTGAGCCATGATACAAAGTTGTTAGCGTTCTGGAGTGGGGAAAAATCAGGATTAACCTCAATCCGCCATTTTGATTCTTGATATTATTCTGTTAGGAGTTAGAATATTTCTTTATGTGTTGTTGTTGCTAATTCTACTTGCAATGGCTTAAAATGGCTAAAAAAAAACCAGTAATGGCTCAAAAGAACGACCGCGAACTTGAATGTAAGTCTCACAGCGGCGATGGAGAGATTGGCGAACTCTCTAGAACAGACCAGGCACGTCGCGCACTTCGGCAGCAGCGCCGGAAATTCTGACTACGAGTTCCTCTTCAGATTCAAGGGGAATACCATAGATGAGACTGTTGAGATATCTCCACGAAAAGAAGTCAAGACACAACAGATTGAGCGATCGTGGGGCCAAGCTATGGGAGCTTCGAGTTTCGAGCTTGACACCATCGGAAAGATCGAAAAATTATTTTTCAAACAAAATCTGGAATCCATACGATTATTAGACGATTTTTAGCGAATTTTAAAAAATATATATACTTTTCGTGAGTTTTAAACGTCTCCGATTTTTATAATACGATATACAGAATATGACTTGCCATCCATAGTTCATTATTTTTTCAGCACTTGCTTACAATATCACAGATTACTCTAAGAAAAAAAAATAATTTCATAAACCAATCAGATGATTAATTATAAAGTTTTCCCATTCAAGGCATGCAAAGAAATGGTGAAAAGATCTTCAACAATTCTGTTTTCTAACTGTTCTGTTATTCCAACTTTAGATGTTCCCAATGATTGCTGTTGTATATTATAATCTAGAATAAATAAGTCATAAGATATAAGTCTTTATTTCAACATTCACGTCATTTTGCAACTTCAGATTAAAAGTACATGTCTTCCTCCATTTAGATCATTTTCTAACGTACATGTTTTCTAATGTACATCTTTTCAAATTTAGAATATTCACCAAAGATTCAGACGTTCCTTATTTATCGCGTAAAATCATTGAAAACAAAATGGCGGGAAAAGAACTGTCTCAGAATATTAGAAATACCGAAACGAAATGGTTCTATACATTCCGTTTCGTGTAAAAGGCTGAATTGTGATGAGGAATACATTCGAATATAAAGCTTTGAAAGAATGATACAATGTTACCCAATAAGTCTTTATTTTAACATTCACGTTATTTTGCAACTTCAAACTGGATTAAAAATACATGTCTTCCGCCATTTAAACCATTTTCTAACATGTCTTCCTCCATTTAGAATATTCACCAAAGATTCAGACCTTCCTTATTGCATAAAATCATTGAAAACAAAATGGCTGGAAAAGAACTGTCTCAGAATATTAGAAATACCGAAACGAAACGGTTCTATACATTCCGTTTCGTGTAAAAGGCTGAATTGAGATGAGGAATATATTCGAATTTAAAGCTCTGAAAGAATGGCACAATGTTACCCAATAATTAATTTCGCAATGTGCTTGGCTTGTCAAATTTTATTATCCATGGAAGCACGAATGTACATGTAATCCAAAAGGATAAATTTTAAAGTGTATTGAATAGGAAGGGCAAACACAATAGAAATAAGCTTTGTTGTGTTCTTATGTTTTATCGGAGGAAAATGTCATAAAAGGATTTACATATTTTATGCAGATTGATACAAATCTTAGAAATTCAACAAAGGATAGGTATTTATATAAACGTCGTGGAGATGAAAGTATGATTGCTTTTGACAATTGTGCTAAACGACGATTTTACTGAAATTGTGCTTATTTCTGTGGATCTAAAAAGATAGAAATTAATTTCGTAATGCCGCTGACAGATTTTTTCAGTTATGCTTTGTGAGGAGAAACTTCTCTTTTTCTTTTATGCATGAAAAATATATAATTCTCTTATTGCAGACTGACGTATTTGTTCAGTTACGGTTTGTGATGAAAAATTTCTTTTTACTTTTCTGTATGAAGAAATATATAATTCTCGTAATCTAGAAAAGAGTGGGACTAGAGTGGACACTTTTTAAATTTAGTTTTAAAATCGTTGAACTTGTGTTGAAATGTAATAAAGTTGGTAACTCTATCATGATTTGTATATTATTTTTTCATGTCAGAAAATACAGCATTCTTTAGCAATTACACGTGCACGTGCCCCAGCAAAATATGCTTTTTTCAATGCAACGTATAGTAAATAAAAAATTAAAAGAAAAGGGGAAAATATAAATTTTAATATCTAGAGAACGGCAACAGTGTCCACTGCAAAACAATAGTGTGCACTCATTTACGATTAAAAATACTTGCAAAATATCCACTCATTTGATAACAGTGATCCTACTTAATTTTTGTTTTATTTGCTATAGGAAACGTACAATGTCTCAAGAACGGTGCATTTTAGCATCCTACAGAAGATGTAATCGTTTTTCGTTTTTATTATTATTATTATTATTATTATTACAAAAATATGATTATTTGCTTAACATATTTAATATAATTATTATTTTTAAATGAGTTTCCAATTTTCGGAAAGGAAATGATCGAATTTTCTTGGCCCTATCTGTCTAAAAATCAATGTCATCCGTTTATCGATTAGAATAATTACACAAAGTTTCATTTGACTCTCTCAATTTGTCGGAGATTTATCGTATCCACATACACGCATACAGGCATAAGTGAAAAACTGATTGATACGCATTTAAGGATGCTCAATACTTAATTGGTGATTCGGATTTAGTATCTTATCATAAAACTTTCCATTTACACATACTCCTATTTTTTCACATTGAGCGTTCTGCGTATATGCTATGTATCGTAACGACAGAAAAAAGTAAATTTAATTAATAAAAATTTAAATTGTTGTGGCTAAGTTTAAGTCTTAACCTCGAATTGGGAGAAGGAGAATGGAAGGTTCTCTCATATGCAGGATAACTCAGTTACTAAAGCAATCGTCTCGAGTTTTGGGAAACGCTCCATAGACATTAACTACTAGAATGAATTACTAGGCGTTGCCCGGACTATTAATAAGCATCCGTTGCTTAAATAACACAGATACACATAACACTACTTTATTTCAAAATCGCCTGTTTTGAATCAAAATCATTACCACTTTTCGTTTCCATTCTAATCCTTTAGTTTCAAAGCATATCGTTTCAATCCAAATACACTTTAGTTTCAACGCATTTCGTTTCAATCCTAATACACTTTAGTTTCAATGCATTTCGCTTTAATCCAAATACACTTTAGTTTCAACGCATTTCGCTTCAATCCAAATACACTTTAGTTTCAACGCATTTCGTTTCAATCCGAATACACTTTAGTTTCGGCGCATTTGGTTTCAATCCAAATACACTTTAATTGCAACGCATTTGGCTTCAATCCAAATGCACTTTAGTTTCGACGCATTTCGTTTCAATCCAAATATACTTCAGTTTCCCCGCATTTCGTTTCAATCCAAACACACTTTAGTTTCGACGCATTTCGTTTCAATCCAAATATACTTTAGTTTCAACGCATTTCATTTCAATCCAAACACACTTTAGTTTCAACTCATTTCGTTTCAATCCAAATCCTTAAATTCAAGGCGCTCACAAACTTTCACTGCTCCCCATATATCAAACTTGATAAAGAACGTAATCAAAAATATCGATTTGCATGATTTTAGCTGATAATCAACAAAAATCAGAAAATAGATTAATTAAAGGGAAAACACATTTTTTTTTGTTAGAATGCAAAGTTATACACCCATATTTTTGCCAAACTATAGAATTGTGCTAATCTTTCTTTTTCAGATGCGGCGAAAAAAGAAAATAAAAGTCAAACATACACTTTTCGATGCAGTTAAATATAAATAAATAAATATGAAGGAATTGTCCTACGGATTCGGTTCAAAGATCGTTAAAAAACGTTCTTCTATCTTCACGATGATGTCAAGTTGGAAACTCTGGGATAATAATATTTTCAATCGCTGAGGAATCGATTTGTGTGAAAGTCGCCCAGAATGGTTCTTCATAAAATAACTAATAGACTAATTCAGACTTTAGAAAAAAAAATATCGCTGAAGTCTGTCGTATTGGGAGTTTAGCCATTGCATCCGGGGCGCGAATCCCCCCACCCCCCAGAAACGACCAAACGATCAATCGCCCCCTGGAGACATTTTGTTAACGAGACAAATGTAATTACATCACGAGAGAGAGAGAGACAAATATCTCATTTTATTATATAAGATAAAACTTTCACAAAAAATAAAATACAATATTTTTTATTTGCAACATATATAAAAATAGCGAGCTCTATTTCTGGGGCTTCAATAATTGCGCTGGATGTTATTATCACTTTCCTAGCACTTTCTTGCTTTTAAGCAACGCTCTGTTATAGGAATCCGCTCACTGTAATGACGTCGTCATGTTCTTTCTGTAATAATTCATCTTTTACATATGCATTTGGCCCATTTAAATAAAATTTAATTAAGTCACATTCTATACCGCCGTGTGTAGAGGGCGCAGTAGCCCAGTAGTTAGCGCGCGGGAATTGCACTCAGTAGGCCCTGGTTCGATTCCCGCCGCTGCCAAAACTGCCGCAGTGTTCACGCGGAGTACGATCACGTTAAACATGTGGGTCCGTAAGTCCCTCCGAGAGGTTGGTGTTAGGGGAAGGAGGGTACGGTCCCTGTGGATGCCTCTCCCACTGGGTTCCGGTCTAAATTGAGTGGCACTTCCCGGCCGTCCAAACAGTTACCTTACACCTTTCTGGTAGGTCGGACGGTCTGGGTCTCAACAACAATAATCGTCGTAAGCAGACGAAATAATTTCTACATTTTATCCCATGTCCTTCCTTCCTGTAGGCTACTTTACGAGACACTCAGACACAAAGAGCAGACACAATAACAGGCTCAACAACAGACGCAATAACAGGCTCAACAACAGACGCAATAACAGGCTCAACAACAGACGCAATAACAGGCAGAAACTCGACAGGAACTGGTCTTTAGAATGTTCACTGTGCCCATACTGAATCTGATTATAATAAAATTCTGGGAATAGGGAGCTTAACCCACGCCGTATCAGACATCGATTTTCAATTTTCAAGACGTCTTGCGTTTGATGGTAGGCCCGACAATTGTAAATTACAGTCTGCTTACGTTTCATGAAGTAAATACGTCTCCCATAAAAATGCATCGCTTGCCCTATACTAACTACCGAACGGCAATGACCGTAGAATCAGTTTTTTACGGGTGGGGGAGATGATTAGTTGATCACGTTTTTGCTTTTATAATGGCGTAATTTCTGAATGTAATAGATTTTAAGGTTATATCGTGTTTTGCATATTATATATATATATATAACAATAAAGAAAAATTTTGCCAGTTCACAAATTTTTGTATACTAGTGATTATCACGTGCTACACCCCTCCCTTTTGGCTTTCATTCTTCTTTCTGTTTTTCTTTGAACAGAAAAAAAAAAGTAAATAAGAGTAAAATATCGTGAAGCCCCTTATTTGATATGGTAAACCATTAAAAGAATTGGTTCTATATATTGGTTAAAAAAGAAAAGACCAACGGCATCTTTGAAACGAAACAGCAAAGTAATTTTTCAAAACTACTTTTTAAAAGCAAACTGCCATATATATACCATACCTATCATTTGAGTTATTTCTAGCATAAAAATGTTAAAGGAAAAACATATTGCTCATGAAGTACAAAAACCAATTTTTTAAGTTCCGTTTGATTCTTTAAGGTGAACCTAGAAAGAATGCAGTTCTGGAAAGCTATTACTTAAAAATAAATAAATAAATACAATAATAAATAAATAATAACGTTCGGATATTTTATTGATTTTAGAAGGAATTTTTCTAAATAATCTTTAAAGTGTATGATTGAAACTATCAGATTCTTGACTTCCTTTCTTTGATCAAGAAGTAGATTAAAACTGGGATGCTCTTAACCATATTTTTTAGATGGGAAATTCCATTTGAAAATAATTTTATTTTGACACACAAAAAATACAACATATGATTCAAATGAAATTGACTTCGAAGTTTGGATTTTGATCAAAATGCAGATTAGTTTTCACCCAGTGCACAGTGAGTTAGTTAGATAACAGGGAAAGTGGCCCAATATTTCCGCAACTGTATATTAAACGCCTGCACGAGCCGAAATTTTAAACTTGTGCCTTTGTTGTTGTTACTTGTTAAGCTTTCCTTCCCCCACACTTTTTAATTCTGTACATGTTAATATTCATTTGTAGGTTTTCAAAATATGGATCTCGTACAAAGTCGCTCATAGAAATTGTGGCCCCATACAAAAATTTATCACGAGTCCCCTCTATATTTGATTTTCTCTTGTGAATTTTTCATGTCTTCTCCAGCCCCGAAAAGGCGATCCAGGAACCCTCTGGAGCCTGGGGCCCCACTCTAGTGGTGTCCATCCCTTATGGGGGGCCTCGTGTATGTGCATCTGTCAGTGTCATCTGTCACGGAAAATCGGAGTTTAGGACAGCGGTGAAATTCGATACAGAAGTGTTCTAGGTTCAAGGGCGATACAGTTAGGCGAAATTTTTAAAAATAAGAATTAGTTTAAAAGTTATAAACATTTAAAGCCGGAAATCAGTCGAAATTTCGGTTTCAAACTCGCATTTATTTGAGCAGACGATTTCGGAATGGAAAAGATACGGAAGCAGCTATTTTGATTAAATGGCAGGTATTTTGTCTAGACGAAAAAAAAATCTGTTTCCAAACAATGTTGACTTCATTTATTTGTTTTCTAACTTTGTGAATTTAAAATATTTCGTTCATTTTTTTTTTAATTTGGTATTATCATTACTAGTATTTTGTTAAAAATGGCAACATTTTAATGAAAACTCGCAGAGATGGTATTTAACTTTTTTTAATTTTACTTCTCGGGTGAGGTATTTTGAAAGCAACATAAAATATATTAGTTTGATAATTTTGATGTTTTGAATATTAGCTTCTCATTATGCTAGAGCTTAGTTTTAAAGACTATACTTTTTTAGCTTGAGCTGACGAAAGTCGCGCACCCGGATTGCATGCTCCCCGCGAGCTTGTAAAGGGCGTATTACGCCCGCGTAGCAAATTATTTATTTTTTGTTCCAAGTCGGAGTATTGTAAAAGTTGGGTTTCGAAAATTCACTGTATATTCAGATGTGATTTTAATCAAAGGTTTAGATCCACTGGGTACATTTACTAATATAGAATAAAAGAAGATGCCAGTGCCGCGCAAAGAGGAAAATTGGAGCTACGAGCATCAACAGAACTCGACACAGAGGTAACTGAGCTCCCGCAACGATGCGCCTCGGCAAGATTTAAAAAAAAAAATAGAATTTGTTTAAAAGCTATTGATGTTTTAGGTACGGAATGTTTATGCAAAAGCTATCAACACCGGGTAGTGAACAATAATTAGTGAACAATAATTTTTCATTCATTTCGTTTCGGTAATCATTAGAATTTTTCAAAACGGATACCTCGTTCGGTCCAGTAGACCAGAAAATTTTCAAACTTAAGCAGAGCTTTGCTCGGCTCCAAATTTCCAGGATAAATGTAGGCCGTAAAAAGATTCCTTCAATATCGAAATTGTGTAATCTGTGGGGAAAGTAATGCATTAAACATATTAGTCCTTATTTTTTTTTTCTATATAATATAATTTCATTCAAGTCACACAAATTGCCACTCTCGCGTGCAACCAATTCCGTGCATAATTTGGGTAAATCTTAAAAGTGTTCTACCTATCCCACCATTATCCAATCCAACATTACCTTTTGTTTACAGTCACATTCAGGATTTGAAGGAATAGCTCCGACCTTAATTCTCAGTCAAAGAATACCCAACTCCACAATGCCTTCTGCTTTGTTTGCAGAATATTAGCTTCGTTTTACAAAAGAAACAAAACCACTAATTCTATAAAGTGCTTCTGCCGCAACCAAATCTGTTAACAGACATCTCATCCCTGACCCAAAGGAATGAAAAAGAGACAGCTATCAAATTCCAAGACAATGGTGTCATTCCAGACTTCGTGTTACACCACTTGTTAGACATTGTACGTTTTTGAGAACACATCATTGTGTTCATCTTGGAAGCCGTTTGAATTGCAAATGCAATTGTTTAGATGTTGCCATCCCTTCTGGGTAAAACTATTTAATATTTATGGCGTATTTTGAATTGGCGAGGAGCGTGTCATCATTATAATAAGTTCCTTGGATACACAAGAGGAAATAAGCGCAATATTAAATTAGCATAAGTTGGGTCATTTTGCGAGCCTCCGAGATATATTCATTTAATAGCTTTAAACCCTTTCCTTTATGGACCTTTCGAGTTCAATCAACCCTTACACAAATATACATAAGAAAAGCCAATACAGTCGAACCCTGAAAAAGCATATTCATACGGTACCGACTATAATTTTCGTTGCAGCTGAAGTTTAACTATATCCAATTTAAATTAAAAATATACATTTAGGTGAACTTTTCAGAAGCACTTAGAATGTTCAGGTTATATGTATACAAGAATACAAATTTACAGCAAAAATCTATATCTATATAAAATGATAAAACCTGTTTGTCTGTTTTATATGCAAATCCACGTTTTTTCCCCTTGTATTCTGTGTTTGTAATTCTCTGTTTCACTGCCGGTAATCCCATCCATGTTTCCAGTTTCTCGAACCAGGCGTTGTCGAAATATTAATAAAAAATCTGATGTGAGCAGCACATGATTTTCCCTATATAATCCAATAAATTTACTTGTTTCACTGGGGATAAATGATGCACAGTGTTTCAAACATTAACAGTGTTTTAAACCGCATATTTGGCACTGTTTTGGATGCCAACACATGTAAAACTATTTTAAAGTACCGAATTAACTTATACTTCGCCCAGTTATAAATTGACAACTATCAAAATTGATAGTATTCTCAATAAGCAGTATAGTCCATATATATTAAAATATTTTAATAATTAATTCATTAATTTGTCGACATTGACGGGCACACATACACACACACACATGCACAGAGACACCACCTCGAAAACGTTCAATTCGAGTTCAGGGATGCTTGAAATCTGCTCTTTCGTCGAAAACTCGAATTCGAATTTTCGACCCAGCTGCAATACTTTTCCTGTACATTATACTACGTATATAGAGAAAATTAAAACGCATAATTAAATCTTCCATAGATGTATTGCAATGTAAGCGATTATTTTCTAAAATTTGGCTTATTTGAAGAAAAGTATATTATGTTGCTTAATAATGGGGTTAAATCAAGTGCATCGGCAATTTTTAATTTATTTATATGATTTGAATAATAAACAAGAAAGATCAATCATGCATGAAGCATTGATTATGAAACACTTTCCAACTTCAATGCAATTTTATTTAAACATCACTAAAATGCGATACATTTTTCGGTATATATTTTTAAAGTTATCACAATATTACATTAATTTATTATATTTGAAAACTTAAAACTTCATCGAAAAATGAACTTCATTCAAATGACGACATTGAAATATAAATTGTCTGGTTTAAACATCTCTAAAATGCGATAAATTCTTCGGTAATATTTTTAAAATTATCATAATACTACAATAATTTATTATATTTGAAAACTTCATCGAAAACAAATGAACTTTATTCAAATGATGTCACCGAAATATAAATCGCCTGACTCTCTCTATAAAAGCAGCATTTCATTCATAAACGTTTTTTCATTCCTTTCATTCATCACAATACTATAACGATTTATTTTATTTAAAAACTTAAAACCATGGAGGTGCAAGTAATTTAACTCTATGCTTAAAACTTCATCGAAAAAGTCGTCTGGTTCTCTGTTGTTGTTGAGACAGTTGTGTCTCTGTTGTTCAGGCAGACAGAATGAACAAAGTCATAAACACTTTTCAACTATGTTGTAAAGTGTTGAAAAGCATGTTAAATTTTGTATGCATAATTTAGACCCGCATTTAACTTTTCCTTATTTTAGAGTTTCACCGTCAAATTAAATTTCAAAAATATTCCGAGACCAAATGCGTTTGAAAACCACTGGTCTAAGATAACAAACCAAAATAACATCCCAAATTTGTTCTGTCCGAGGTGAAACAGTTCACCAAAACTTTTAATTTCTTTCCTTATTTTCGCAGAGTGGTTTTTTAACACTTTATAACATAGTTGAAAAGTGTTTATGACTTTGTTCGTTCATTCTGTCTGTCTATCTGTCCGTCCGTCAAAATGAAATTGTAGTATGTTGTTCAGACGATCTGTGGGACCTATGGAAATATAAATGAATAGTATCACCCAATTAGTTTTAGATTGAACCCTGGTTGAAAAAATGAAATACATTGAACCCTATAGGGCCTAATTTTTCGAATATTTTTTAAGCGAATTTAAAATTCACAAATTGCTTCGAAAATTTTAGGAAATATTCAAATTATTCCATAAAATATATAAAGAAAAAATCAGCAAAATATATTCAGTAGTTTTTTAAATAAAAATTGAAATAATAATTTCATCATTTATATGAAGAGATCACGTGACCATTATATGAAGAGATCACGTTACCCACTTTAAAATAAAATATGGTATCCATCTTGTGATTAAATTTTGATTCAATTCTAATTAAATCTAAATAATTTTTGATTAAATTCCGTGCATCTACATATTGAAACAACGCAATTACAATATATTTGAGTTTAAATGATCATCAAACTTTGATTATTTCTACAACGAAGCCTAATTTTCACTTATGGACAACGTAAACACTAAAAGATGTAGAATGAGTTGTATAAGAATTGCTGCATTTCTTTAACGCAAAATTATGTAGCTCATGGAGTCTGCAATATAGCTGATATGAATGAAACATTTATTGATTTTACACAGAGATTCATTGATTTATTATAGAATTAATATAGAATTATAAATTATTATAGAATTGTGATGAATGAAAGGAATGGAAAAATGTGGAATGAATGAAATGCTGCTTTTATATGGAGGCGATTTATATTTCGATGACGTCATTTGAATAAAGTTCATTTGTTTTTGATGAAGTTTTTAAATATAATAATTTATTGTAGTATTATAATAATTTTAAAACTATTACCGAGAAATGTATCGCATTTTAGAGATGTTTAAACCAGGCAATTTATATTTCACTGCCGTCATTTGAATGAAGTTCATTTTTTTCGTTTTTAAAAAAATGAAAACGAAAAAAATGTTCAAGTTTTAAGTTTTCAAATATAATGAATTGATGTAGTATTGTGATAATTTAAAAAATATTACCGAGGAATGTATAGCATTTTAGAGATGTTTAAATAAAATTGCATTGAAGTTGGAAAGTGTTTCATAATCAATGCTTTATGCATGATTGATCTTGTTTTTTTAGCTTTAACCTCACTTCTGTTTTCTATACCACTGCTTCCGTTATAGAATAATTTCATACCACAAAAATTTCTCAAAATTTCACCACAAAAATACAAGGTTAATTTAACATTATTATATCTGAAAATCCTAAAAAACTTCAAATTAAAATTTTATACACTATTTTGATAAATTAATCTGAGAGAAAAAAAATGGAATATTTCGAGACCATACAAACAATACCCACTAATAGGGGGTGTTTTCAAAAGTTAGAATCTCGCTCCCATTGCAGGTAACAGAATGCATGGACCGGTTTTTTCGCTTTTTATATACGTTCGTCAGCATGGAAATGTCAATACCTGTAATGGCAGCATAACATTAAAAAATAAAATAAAAAGTCTGATGTGGGCAGCACATGACTTTCCCTGCAGACTCATATTCACGTTCTGTTTATTTCTTCAATAATTGATTACATTTAGTTTAATCGCACAAAATAACAGCCATAAATATTTTAAATTACACTGAATTCGTACTTTTAATTCAACTTTTCTTTTTATTTGGTAACTGGACTCATTTTCAAAGGTGGCGTAGCAAAAATGCGAAAAAAACTAAAATATCTCGAGAACGGCAAGTCCTAGAATAATGGGATTCGTCTTATTCTTTCCGACGTCAAAATTACGTATAAGCATTTAATTGATATTTTTGAGCATACGTAATCTTTTATTTTTAGATTTAACGATTTTTACGGGTCATTTCTCATAAAAATTAGTAGGTTCTTTTTTTCCGAATCATACCAAAATCTACTCAGCACCAGGGTCACCCACAAGACTTATTTAACACATTTTATGAAATTCGGTCAATTTGTTTTACAGTTAGAGTGGATACAAAATCTGCATCTGCACAGACATACAGACAGACAGACAGACACACACAAAGACTTCACGCTAAAAATAGATTTTTCGTGTTCTAGAGGTCCCAAAACGTGTAGATCTGTCGAAAACTCGAGTTGCGATTTTCGGCATGATACCAATACTTTCCCTATACATTACCATGTATTGCAGGGAACGTAAGAAAATAACTATGTACTATTGAAGGTATTGGTTAGTCTATGCTGATGAGCCGGTGAAACCAGTTAATGGATGCTGTTACCTGCAAGGGAGCCTCGAGAACTGTTGGTGACTTTTTCTCAAAATTATGCAATTTGTTTTTTAAAGCAAAATTACACGTAAAATAATTAGTCATAATACATGTTTACAATTTTGTATTATTTTCCCCGCAAATCATGAATAGGAAAGTATTGGAATAGGTTCGGAATTCGAGTTTTCGACGGATATACACGTTTCGGGCACTTTGGAATACGAATCCTCAATTTTTAACGTATAGTCTGTGTGCGTCTCTGAATTTTATGTATCCACTCTAAACTGTTCAACGAAATTTAACAAAATGTGGTTAGTTAAGTTACTTGTGGGTTATCCTGTGGTACTAGTTAGGTTTTGGTACGACTCGAAAAAATTGAACTGGCATTTTTTTGCGAAATACCCTGCAAAAATCGTAAAGTATCAAATGAATATCTGTATCAATTTGAGAAATTAGGTGACCGTTTATGAAAGTGAAAATGAATGTTTATGTGTGTAGAAAAAGTCATGTGTTGCCCACATTAGATTTTTTTATTGGGGTATGCTCAAAACGTTTCAGTATGTCGAAAACTAAAATTCAAATCTTCGACCCCTTCACAATTCTCTCTATAAATTATACAAGGTACATATAGATGAAGTAATATTTAAAGGTTAAACATTTCAAAAGTATTTGGAATAATATGTAATCTTAAAGAGTGAAATTGTAAAATAAAATTGTATCCTATTTGTATCCTAATTGTATCTTATCCTAAAATTGTATAAGTCGGAAGAATAAAATCTGAGGAGTATACCCTGTAACAGATATGATGTAAGTAGTTGCTGCATTGTTTTTTACAAATGTATTCTCTTATAATTTTTAACATTCTTGAACTCCTAAAATATGACAGATAGTGTTGTTTCTGATATTGTTAAAGTTGTTTCATTGTTAAAGTAACAAATTTCAGCTCATGCTTCGACCTTGAGTTCTACAATGAGACATATAACTTTTTATGATGAAATCTACAATCAACTTCTCGTATATTTATTCTATTTATCAGTACTGAATCCTAACGTTCTTCTCGTTTCCTAATACATTTTTGTGACGTTGAAGTAATTGATTTCCTCTGATTTTGCGAAATATTTAGTTTATTTACGATTTATTTAATAAGCGGATATCAATATTTGGAAAGGTGTGGCAAATAGCAAGTTTTCTGAGGGGGGGGGGGGGATAATAATAATAATAATAATAATAATAATAATAATAATAATAATAATAATAATAATAAAATAAAAATAAATAAAGAATATATAAATAAATAAATAAAAAGCAAAATTGCGGCACATAACACAGGATCGTCGCCCATACAAATTGTAGATCCCTTACAAACATTCATCACGCCCCTCTATATTTATTTTTCTCCTCTTCATGAATTTTTCATGTCAACCTGCAATACATGATAATGTATAGGGAAAGAAAGTATTGTAATCATATCAAAAATCGCATCGCATCTCGAGTTTTTGACAAATTTACACGTTTTGAGACCTCTAGAATTCGAAAACACTATTTTTAGACTGACGTCTGTGCGTGTGTGTGTGTGTGTGTATGTCTGTCCGTGCAATGCATGTATCCACTCTAACTTAAGAACTAATTGACCAAATTTCATAAAATTTTATAAACTGGTCCTCTGTGGATGACCTTGGTGCTGATTAGATTTTGGTACAATTCGGGATAAAAGAACCTGCCGTTTTTGCGAACTGGCCCGCAAAGTATTTCTGTATCCACTCTAGCTAAAAAAGCAAATAGACCAAATTTCAGAAAATTTGGTGAATAAGTCACTTGTGGGTTACCCTGGTGCTTATTAGATTTTGGTATGATTCGAAAAAAAACATGAACCTGCCTTTTTTTACCAAATGGGCCTCAAAAATCGTCAAAATCTAAACTAAAAGATTATGTATTCTCAAATATACCAATCATATATATCAATTAAATATATCAATTTTATACATAATTTTGACGATAAATAGAATAAGACCAATCCCTTTACTCTAGGATTAGCCGCTCTCGAGATATTTTAGTTTTTTTGCATTTTCGCTACGTCACCTTCGAAAATAAGTCCAGTTGCCAAATGAAAACGAAAATTGAATTAAAAGTGCAAATTCGGTGTAATTTAAAATAATTATGGATGTTATTTTGTGCAATTAAATTCACTTTAATAAATTATTGAAGAAATAATATGAACATGAATATGAGTCTGAAGCAAAAGTCATGTGCTGCCCGCATCAGATTTTTTTTTTTTTTACGTTTTAGGTTTCATTTGTGTTTAAAAAGTTAACCTAATCTAGATAAAAAAAAGTTTTGTAAATATTAAAACAACGCATATAAACACAATAATTATAAAATGATGATCCTGGGTCATTTTCTGCTATTTAAAATTTAATTTTTATTCTAGACTCCTTAAAATAAAACGTTATATATATATGTATATTTACGACTTAAATCTCATATGCCTAATCTTCCTACAAAAAGTCGGATGTGTTTATGGGGAAACTTTGTTCGTTCCGAATACATAAAGCACTTTATCTAAACAACTTCGCCCTTCAAAACTTGATCCCTCCCAAAGTAAGATCGACAAAAACAACCATGCATGAAAAAATACCGGAAAAAAAGCTTATACATAATATATGCAAATAACTTTCAGTCATCCTCCAATGATTAATTATGCAGATCCAGTCTCAAAATTTATTCCAAACGATATGCTGTCGAGAGTAGATGGAAAAAAAAATGTTTCTAATACTTCAGCGACTCAGGAATTTTTAACTGGAATCAAAGGATATCTGGAAGAGAAGAGATTGAACGAGAAAGGGAGAAAAAGGGAAAATGAAAAATTATAAAAAAAAAATTTGATCAGCTTTGAGAGCCGATACGGTTGTCTGGAAGATTGATTGAAAGCAGCTAAAAAAAATTTAGGGATGGGATTTCAACTAGAACAACATCTTTAGCTATTTTTTTATTTTATAGTGTTTAAACTTATAGTTTATTCTTTTATTTATTGATTATGTTGCACGTGAACTGGTTATTCAATGAAGTTGGAATCATTTTAGGCTTGGGTATTGCAGATGTGCCGGGTTTGAAACGAAAAATATAAAGGTTTTAATTTGAGCCAATATATTTTTATGTTGGTTAAAATCTTAAAGAACATCATATATTTCATCTCTTATTTTCTCACATTCTTGCGTATGCTTGTTTATATTTATACAACAACTTGTAAAACTCTCTGAGTTTTACGGGTAAAACTCGACTATATTCCTTCTGTATTACAACCAAACACTGAAAAAACACGTAAGTTGTTAAAAAAAAAAAAAGAAGAGGGTCGAGGACGGAATTTTCTAGTTCAGCCAACTCTCTCGTAGGCAAACCAGACAAAATTAATAAGCAAAAGAATGCATATTTTGACTGCATCTAATATTAGATTACATACCAGGTTCTAAACAAATGTCATTTATTCTGTAGAAAGTGTGAAGAAATAATCCCTTTCTTTCTTTTTTTTTTTTTTTTTTGCATACAGGGCTATTAGGTAAGTCCATATACCCCCTACAAAATGTTTTTATAAGAAAGTGGCCATACGCAATCTAATGAACATGCTTGTAGCACCAATAACGGGAAAAAATGGAACATAAGATAATTAACTTAGAAATCAACTATAAACTAACAAGTCCAATTACAAAATGAACTGTGCTTGGTCTGTCTCGAATCCAGATGTGCACCGCCGCTGCTGGTGCACATTTTGGTGCACGCCGCTGACGGTGCACGTCTGTGTTGTCATAAATGTTTACTACTTTCACATGTCTGGTCTTTTCTATAAATGCTTTCGTTAAACCAAGTATCGTTTTGTACTAATTAAATATCACTCTTTCATTTTATTATTGGATTTTTTTTTATACCCATCCTTGTTGAGTTTTGAGTTGTAGCGCGTTATTCTACGCGGTTTTAGGGGTATGCGAACTTTCTTAAGAACTTTGTATATTAATTGAAACATATGTTAGATCTAATATCAACTTCTAGACTTATGAATAATGCTTTTCTTGCAATGTTTAATTTTCTTTTGGCTGAGTCTCACCTACTTGTTGGTAAAACAACAACAACAACAAAATTAATTGGAATGTGACTCAACTCGACTTTCTCATACCAGAATTTATTTTTTTTTTCAAATTTTACGAGAAACAATATGAAAAATCAGCATCGCGGATCCAAATAATTACAACTGTATTGTGTTACCGTTCACTTTAAAAGGTTTGAAAAAAAAAATTTCAATTGCTACCTTACTTGACAATGCACCCCCCGGGGGTAACTTGTTCCCTAAGGGAGGGGGGGGGGCTAATGATGTCACGAACAAAAAAATTGTATCGCGGCTATTTTTCACAACAATGATTGAAACTATTAAGTCTCGTGATCATTGAGGCAGAAATAAACCCTTCTATGCATGATTATGTCAAATTTCGTCCTATGCTGCCATATTAAAAACAAAATATAAAATTTAGAATAACATTCAAAGTCTTAGCACGAATTAAAAAAAAAAAAATTCTATCTGGTTCTAGATTTTTTGATGACAGATCCGGATATAAAGTTTTGGTAAAAAACCATTAACATTTCTTGTTGCTATTGTGTACACAAGAAATCGACCACAGATAGACAGTCAGACAGGCGAACTTCACTCCAAAAATTGTCAAAACGTGTTCAGAAGATTTTAAAAGATATATTAGCTTTAAAAACTCGAATTCGAAAATTTTCGAGAAAACAATGCTTCATTCGTTCGTGAGCATTCGTTCGTGAGATATCGTCTCCACAGACTCACTGACACACACACACACAGACATTACCCAAAATGTTCGATTTGTGATTAGGGATGCTTGAAACGTGCTCTCCCGTCGAAAACTCGAATTAGAATTTTCGCCCTCGTCACAATACTTCCCTTATACATTATATTATGTATATAAGGAAAGTAATAACAAAATCACTACATCTGACGAAGAGAGTAAGACTCAGATAGTCAGCGTTTTCACATGGTGCCGTGGATGTTTAACCAAAAGACTAAATGTTTCGATTACATCGCACCTTAGACTCAAATTTACATGAAAACAATTCTGCCAGTCATATATGGATATTTAAATGGAAGATTAAGCGTTTAGATTACATCTAAGTTCAAACCAAATATTCTTGCGCATATCTTTGAAGTCGGTTGTGTGGTACATCTGACTTCGTTGGTCACCATAAAGTTCAGGAATATTGCGGCTCATTGCAAGTTTCTTTTTCTGACAGTGCAGTTGTCGGAGTTTTAGTGCTGGAAAGTTAGCATTTAATGCTAATTCCATCCGTGAGCGTCTATTTAAGTTATCTAGTTATTTATCTTATTCATTACCGCAATTGGTAAACTATTTCGAACACTATGAGATACATTTTCTTATCCAACAATCTGACGCATTAGATTTTTGCTGAAAAAATATTAGCTGATTGCTAATTATCAGCGGAATCACATTACATAAAAAAAAAAAATCCTCTCAAACTGATCATAATCCCATGAAGGAGCGGATAAGAGGGGAAAAAACAACAAAAAACTCTCTTTGGAAAAGAAGTTAAGTTTTATCGATTTACGCGGTGGGGAGAGGACGGAGAAATACAAACACAAAAAGCTAGTAACTCATTTGAATATTCTGTGTTTGGGCGCGGCTGTCTCGTGACAGAGTTGACAACCACGCCCCTCCGAATTGCGGGTACGAATGGAAAGAAGGGTGACATTTTATGAACGCCACTTGCAATCAAATGAGACAGAAATGACGATGAATGTGGTGTAATTAACTTGCAATGTTGCAGTGATAGACGGGAAAGATACTGCCAGTATTGGCTCTAGTTGTTTTGCAGCTAGAGGCACTACGACATTTTGCCGTTTCTTTGAAATGCTCGAAGAATTTCTCTTTAAATTTAAATTGGGTATATGTATAATCATACGTAATTGAGTATACTTATAATTACATGTAATCACGTATACGTATAATAATACGTAATTGCGCGTATGTACAATAACATATCCTTTATTAAATCACTGTTTTCAATATACATTCTGACATTTATGTTACTTTTAACTTTTGTATGCCAAGAAAAATCTTCTGTCTGAGGCAAAGTCGCTCAGAGGAGGAAGAGAATGGAATCCACTAGAGAAGGGGGTGTCAGGGAGGCTTGAGCACCTAATTTTTTTATTTTTGAGCGTGGGGAAGACATGAAAAATTCACAATGAGGGGAAAATCAACACGGAGGGTCGCCGATGATAAATATTTGTAGGAGGCCTACAGTTTGTATGGGTGGCCCTGTTTGTATGGGAAGACCTGTGTCCAGTGGAAATAATAGGATTTCGAAATGGAGAGGCGATGAGGGGGGCAGTTATGCGAAGAGGTTACAGGGTTGGATTTTATTTTCCAATATGATCCTTATGCAGGACTTTCTCCACCAGTTAAGCAGAGGCGGTGTTTACGAATCCGAGAATTTTGAGGAGAAGAAGCTCTATCTATGCAATAGTATGAAAAGGTTAAAATTGTTAATTCGTTAAACTTAAATGTCAAATTTAAATTTCAAATTAACATATTTTAAATTTAAAATTTAAAAATATGAAAACAAAGATGTTAAATGGAATAGGTTTGTGGTATATAGCAAGAAAGTGCTCGATTGATCATATATCACCAACTTGTGGATAATGGCTCCGCGTCGTTGTCGTTCGTCAGCACAATATAGATGATGAAACGATCACTATGCACAAAACTCTCTAAAGTAAGGATTTTAGAATGTTTTCCTGGGCGGAAGTGCTTAGAATTTTGTTAGTGATGAGCAGAGCTAAGATAATGCATCGTAGGTATATTCGGAGTAAATACTTTTATCAAATAACTTGAAAAATTTTGCTTTAAGAAGTTCTATGTTCTTTAATTATTTAATTGCCTGCACAGTGCTAATGAGCGGGAATGACCGCAAAAACGTGAAAGATCAGTCGAGCACTTTCTTGCTAGTATGCAACACCTTGTTATAGGACAGAAGTCGCCTTTTCATATTTCCTTCCAGTACCAAATTTTTAAAAATTAGCATCAACATTAAAAAATATGAAAATCAATATTCTCATTACAATATATTTCCATATGCAACTTAACATTTTTCTTAAGTTTGGTATAAGAAGGGTTACGGTGTTAAGGGGTCTTTTGCCAGAAGTGTAGGCAAACAGGTACTGCAGGCGGATGTAATTCAAAAGTAACGGAAAGGAGCAGGGAACAAATATATTTACAAGAACTGATATTACAACAGTATCAGTTTTGAAGGAAAATATTTCTTAAAATTATCTTTATGGAAGTCAAATAAGGATAAGATAAGCGAAAAGCGTAATTCTGATAATGATAATAAAACAATGACAAATTCATGTACTTCTTTGGTATGAACAGAGTCGTAGTCAGAAAGGAAATTTAGGAGGGGCAAAAGTGAAAGTCAATGGAGATTGTCAACAGCCCTGGAAGGAGGGACCCCCTGGAAACCTTTTATGAGGAGGAGGGAATATGTTAAAATATTAAATAAATTTCTCGATTACAATATTTTAAAGGATTGTAACTAAATACGACACCTTTATTATTGATACTACACCTTTATTGCGGATACGTATAACAACATATCGTTTATTAAATCACTGTTTTCAATATACATTCTGGCATTCATGTTACTTTTATTATTATGTTACCATTCCATTATTATGTTACCATCATATTACCATGATTATTATGTACTATTGCAGGAACGGCATTTGAGCATTTCGATTTGGAGTGCCAGATTTGTATCCACAATTTGAAATTCACAATGGAGAATAAATGCAATGTTTTTGTGTGAGTTACCCTTTCACATACAAACATTGACTTAAAAGGGGAGATTGAGTTGAAATGTGTGATGAATGCTAACATAATTTTAGTAATTTTATGATTTTGAAAGCATAATTTACCCTATAACTTGGCATTGCGTAATTAAACAAAATGCAATTACCATTTGTTGGAGTTGTAAACGTCAGCTGTTAGTGTCAGGAAGAAGTGAAATTATTATAACCATATTTTCCTAATCAAGAAGTATATCTATTTCTGTAGCGTCGCCAGATTTTTATTTTATTTTATTTTTATTTTTATTTTTTGCCTAGGGGGAGGTTCTAAATTTTGTGTTTCTTATTTCACCGAATAACATTTCACTGAATTTCAATTGGTTCCGATAGCTTACTGGGTGGTATGACCCCCCCCTTACACCGCGTGCTGTTGGCCATCTCGGGTGCGGTATCCCCGTGGTTTGCGCGCTAGATTTGCACGCTACCACAAATGCCGCCGTGTTCATGCGGAGTACGATCACGTTAAACATGTGGGTCCGTAAGTCCTTCCGAGAGGTTGGTGGTAGGGGAAGGAGGGTACTGTCCCTGTGGATGCCTCCCCCACTGGGTTCCGGTCTAAATTGGGTGGCACTTCCCGGCCGTCCATACAGTTATCTTACACCTTTCTGGTAGGTCGGACGGTCTGGGTCTCAACAACAACAACAACAACCCCCCCCCCCCCCCCCTTGGCGATGCCTCTGACCTCTTTCAATTGCCAAGAGATGCCTAAGGATGAAAATTTTTTCTCCTAATATACTTTAAAGACAGTTTTTCAATTTTCTCAGACATGGAAAGATCGTTCATTGTTGATTAAATTCATTGGCACAGTCAAAAAGAGTTTAAACAGTAATTTGTTTCACGGAATAGATTTTTTTTCAGAAGAAAATTCAATCAACTTTTGAACAATATTGGAATTTTTTATGTTTGCTGATTTTAGCATTGAACAATATAGTTGAGCTCAGACAATGGATCTTCGTTCTGAAAGCTACACAAAATATAAATAACATATAATTAAAATATGTTTGTTCCTCTTAATCTAAATCTGACCCAGAGCAGATAATATGGAATTAAGAGCTATCAAAACGGACATGTTGTTCTCCTTAAATATTGTTTGAATTTTGTTAGATGTTGAATCTATAATTTCATGTAGAATTAAAATTCTATGATACAATTTAACATTATCGTGAGGATCTCTTTCACCCCCTTCACCATTTCTGCATCATCATCATCTGTCACCTTTCCATCATATCTGTGCTATATCAAACGAAGTAAAAACGCTTTAAAAGCAATTTTCATGTAATAAAAATGTACTATCTGAAAATTAAGCTAATGCAGCCTCTATTTTCCATTGCATCATTTTCTTCTTTCTCTGTTATCATATTAGAAGCTTTCGAATAAAATTTTAGATTTAAATTTTTTTTTTCAAAAGGTAATTATGGTTTTCGTGAAAAAATGTATTTTTAAAAACTCCTTTTATTTAATTATTTTTGAAACATATATATATATATATATCTTGCAATTTTTTGTTTGAAAGGCAAAAACGTTATGTTGTGGATTGTTTATTGTCTTTATTAAATTTTAAAACGTAAAAAAGTGATGAAATTATAATACGCAGAGATGAATTTCGTTATACGCAGACTCAAAAAAGACTGTTGAAAAAAGACACTAAAAATGCATACATATTCTAACAATTTCTACAAGACAGTGTTTGGTATTACTTTATGTCCTTGAATGATTTGAAATCATTTTTTCTATTCATTTGCAATTTCAATTTTAAAATTTTTTTATTAAAATATTCTTGTTACAATTTTGCACGCCAAGATTAAAATCTGTCGCCTTAGCCATGGGTATGATAGCAGGGATGTCATTTTAAGAACTTTTCCAACTCCAAAAGAGTTGATTGGAGTTGTTTCTTATTTTGTTGCCAACAAAAATCAAATACAAAACTGAAAGGAAAACTAGGGAGGGGGGGGGGGGGGGGGGAAGAACAGTAGAAGGGTTCAAAAATTTTTCCTCCACTTTAGATTTCCTTTCATTTTTTTTTATTACTTTTGTAGACAACAATTACTTTCCTGGGTCACGTGATGTAACTATATTTTGGCAGACGAGTGCTTGGTACTGGTGCTCTGCCTTACTTATTCTGAAGAGGGCTCTTTTTTGCCTTTGAAATCGGATGATATACTAGTGTTATTCAGCCTTTATTATGCTGTTTGCTAATGAAGTATTTATTTTTCAAATTCATTCTCTCAGTAACTGAGTGAAAATATTGTTTATAAAATTTTAAAGTTCTAATTGTCAGATAAACTAATTTGTGCGTTATTCGATTCTACAGTTGGTACTTTTCATAGGCTAATATAAATTATTGCATTAAAAGAAACAATATTTCAAAGCCATTCAAGAGTAGTTTTATTTATTTATTTATTTATGGTGATTCCGGAGAGGAAATTTTTAGAATTTTCTTGTATGTGAGATCGTTTTCTCACAGGTCTGGTTTCTTTAGTTCGAAAGAAGAGGTATGGATCCCCCCCCCCCCCCACACACACACACACCCCAAAAAAAGAAAGAAAAAACTATTTCAGACGTGTCCATAACAGAACAGTGTAAATCTGAATTTTTAGTTAATTTGTAGACAAATGTCGCTCAACTTCTTTAAGTGAACCTTTCCAAACTGTATATTTAAAATCAAAGTACACCACTGAATTCTTAATCTTATATAGTTGAACAGAAAACATAATACTGGTGAGCATACCAGCATTCAACATTACTTTACAAGAGCCCAAATTTTAATCTATAAATAAAAACGTTAAATATATCCGCATCTGTCGTTTCCAAAACTATTTTTCGTAGTTTTATAAGCTGTGGGGATGATGTTTACCTTTAGATTCAAATCTTATTCATTGAATACTTCCATCCATGGAGTTAGAAGGAAGGAGATAAAACTACTATGGTTGAAACTATTGAAAGTGCAATAATGCTTTGAGAATTATATCTAGGCGTCGCTAGTGTTAGTAAAGTAGTCGTTATTGTTAGTTGACACAACAGAAAGGCGTAGTACATAGTATATGTATTTTTGATTATTTTTAAAATAAGGTTTCCCTAATTTTGAATATAATTAACCAGTATCTTTTCATAGTTGTAGGATACAGTACAGGATATATGGAGTTAAAAATAAATTGTAAGGTAAAAAATAATTTTGAATACATAGAAATATTCTTTATTGTTTCAGTTCTAATTTGCATTACGTTAATAATTGTTTTTTACAAAATTGACAGTTTAAATAAATATTTTAGTCCTTTCGCCATAGAAATACATATTGTGCAGGATTACTCATCTTATCCTAGCATCACCTGAGGTATTATCTCAAACGATGTTGGCGTTTTCTTAATATGAAGTTTTAACTCCTTGCTTTTACCTCCATGCTTCCATCACTTATCCCCAACGATCTTACATACATGAAGACACTACAGGCGCCGACGCCATAAGTTAAAGCCCTTCCCATCGAGGTAGTATATATGGAGAGAGCTTAAGGGTTGCAATCATCGCCAAAGATAAAGGCAGGTGTTGTACGGACGATTTTCCCGAGAACGCCTTTTCTCCCGACTGTGACCCTATGCATTTCAATGGCGATTTCTAACCTAGAGCATACTTGAGAAATATAAATGG
Organism: Amaurobius ferox; assembly: GCA_951213105.1. Lineage (NCBI taxonomy): Eukaryota > Metazoa > Arthropoda > Arachnida > Araneae > Amaurobiidae > Amaurobius > Amaurobius ferox. Next base: position 94,103,612 of record OX578140.1, on the reverse strand, counting down.
TAAAATAATGGTCACGTACTGTTGTGCTTACTGCTGCAAGGAAAAGCACGCAAAAGGAGGACTTTACTCTTTTCATAGGTAAGTTTTTTTTTTCATTATATATCTTACAAATATATTTAAAAAGTAATTTTGCTAGATTTTAGCGTGGTGCATTTCATTTGGTTATTAATTCCATTGCTTTTAATGCTGTATTATTAGAAGTTTTGCCTTATTTTTGGTGTTTAAGATTTTGCAGAAGATTTATAATATCATTCTAATACTTTAAAAAACATTTGGAGTACTTTGCTGATAGTTATAGAGTTATTTTCGGTATCCTCGTATGGTTTCCCTTCGAGATAGAACTTGGCGACAGTTGGCGACTCGCAAGATTTGGTGCCTAGGGAAGAAAAATAAGAGTTTAGGTAATGAGCGTAAAGACGTCGAAAGCTCAGACCGTTGTTGTTGTTGAGACCCAGACCGTCCGACCTACCAGAAAGGTGTAAGGTAACTGTTTGGACGGCCGGGAAGTGCCACCCAATTTAGACCGGAACCCAGTGGGGGAGGCATCCACAGGGACCGTACCCTCCTTCCCCTACCACCAACATCTCGGAAGGACTTACGGACCCACATGTTTAACGTGATCGTACTCCGCGTGAACACGGCGGCAGTTTTGGCAGTGGCTGGAATCGAACCCGGGCCAACCGAGTGCAACTCCAGCGCGCTAACCAATGGGCTACCGCGCCCGAAAGCCCAGACCGTGTCGTATGATAAAATTTTACGTTCAAAATAAAATATAATATTAGTTTACATTCATTGAAAATTGTCTTGATCCAAGGGATCAGACATGGTTTTTCTAAAAAGAATTAACCTTTTTTTAAATGGAATTACTCCTCAGTATAGGACTTCAGAAATTCACTGGACATGGGAGAAAAAGTGCACTTTTTTTAGAGACATTGCTATGCTGAGTTGGCCAGCAGTGGCTAAAAATAGACTTGCAGGTGTTCAGAAACAAAATTAAATAAAGAAAAGCGGAGCGGAGAAGGGCCTCTTGACCAATCGCAGAGGACACTCGGACCCCCCTTGTTTTCTAGGCGCGAAGAGTGCGAGGATCCTTTCTCTCTCTCGATGCTGAACTTCACGCGAATGATGCGGTAAAAAAACTTTTGCTCTAGGAGCTTGGCTTCGGCCGGCGCGCCAAAATGGCGCAAAATCATTTTGCGCACGATTATATTAATTCCTCTAATAATCTGCAGGACCATTGTGAACAATAAAAAATATATTTACTACGCTTCGATTGGAATTTGTGCACTGAGAATTACGGTATAAAAAAAAAAAAAGAAAAATTGTATAAAAGAGTGCGTGATTGCTGGGCAAGGACCCTGAGCCACGAGCTAAAATGGCGCGAGAGCCTCCTTGTATCGACGCTGGATTGCAAAAAAATAGGAATGCAAATGAGGACTAAGAATATTTCAACTGATCAAAACTACAATCGTGTCATGTGCCCATCTCTACATGCCAGCTACGTGCCAGCTGAAAAACAATTTGCCTACAAGGCCTATATGCAGAGAGCGCCGAAACCAACGGTGACTGAGGAGTCTGCCAAAGGAATCAAATTTCTGTTCCTGATATGCCTCTAACCCATAGTGATGTTTGGACTATTCCCGTAGTCAACATTTCGTAAATAGGGAATAATCCACGGTTTAAAATAAACTAAAGTGTGACAAACATTTGGATAATTATGCACATGTCGACCAAAGATTTACTGCCTGAAGGTGCTGGGTGAGTTAAAGTTTAATTAATTACGAGATTTTAGAAAGGAGTTTCACTAAATGCTCCAAGAATATATAAAAAACTCATTGGTTAATTAATGCCTCGGTATGGGCAGAGAATACGAATCACCATTGTAAAATGTATGATCTCTATTATGATAGAATATACAACTTAATGAATAATATGATTGTATTTGATAATGTATATATATAAGTAAAATTTGAAACATGATTGAATATACAAATTAATATCAGAGTAGATTATAAATAGTTATAATATAGTACTGCATAAATTCATGAGAATGAAAATATTAATATTAGAAGTAGAAGTGCAGGAAGAGTGCATATGAGTATTAAATAATATTGTGTACATGAGTTTCTTTTGGCATGTTACAGTGTTTACTAAACAATATAATATTTAGAATTAATAAATAAAGAAAGATACAGGTATTTACAATTTGAAAATAAATAAGATAACATGGGGTATAATATTCATTTATATTGAGAGAAATTTGGTCAGGCAAGCATAAAACTTTCCACCGCTGATGTGAGCACAGCCTCATCTTAGGTAGATTTCCTAACAGTGGTCATAAATTATAAAAAATTATAATTGGTCATAAATTATAGAAATTAATTATAATTTGGAAAATTAGCTAAGCTTACCATTTGAACCTCATTTTAAATTGAAATACGAAATGTTATATTTTCTTGAAGTGTTTTGAGTTTTATTATAAACATGTGAATTTATCAGAGCTGTGGAAAGAATTGATGATTTATATGCGCATGATTACGAGAACGATATGTTAGAATTGATATGAATATTAAATATAAAATTTGAAGTTGAATTTGTATGAATATAAGAATGAATTAAAAATACAGGTATATTGAATGATGTGGAATGTAAAGGATTGAATTTCAGAAATTTATAGAGAGTATACAAATGCAAACATAAATGATTAATTGAAATATGTAATTAAGTTGATGAATATGATACTGTTAATAACAAATGAAGTGCCTTAGAATCTGATATAAGATAATGCAAGAATACCATGCACAATTGTTGATGTATTAATAAAATGTGATACCCTCATTTTGAAGAATATATTTTCTGCACAATGTGTATTGTTTTACTTTTATCTTTTAGATATCAGAGGTAAGTGAGAGATATTTTTAGGCAGTCCACTATACGACAGGCCACTTTTTTAATGTTAATGAATCTGTTCTTTAATTGCTGACCAAGAGTCAAGCTTGAGTTTTAATATTTTAATATTTCTGCCTCTTTCTCACATTACCTTCTGATAAAAATGTCAGCTAGATTTTACATCATAACTTTTCAGTGTATTTTATATAAAGATATATGATCTGAAATATGAGCATGATCTCATTTCTAGTTCAGAGTAAATCGTACTTAATAAGTATTACTAGTTAGCATAGAAGCCCATAGAGGAAGACAAGGGGGAACTTCAAAATCACAAAGGCGGACATCAAACTAGTCGATGCTGTTAATCTTATCCTTGAGTTTGCCCCTCCTCCCTTTGGATAAATTCTATAGGTGCCGATGCTGGTTAGAATTAATTTCATATAAACATCTCAATTAAAAATATATATTTCCCCCCTTCACAAATTAAATATCAAAGGATGTTCATCAAACTTCCAGTGTTTTCAAGAAGTATTTTGGTATTACACTAGCAATCTATTAAATGAGCAATCTTGGCTCTAAAAAAGAACCTCACATTCTCCTCATCATAATTTAAGTAATAGGCTTCTTGATCTAGAAACAGCTCTACCAATATAAATATTTTTACTTACATCTTGTTTTATATACCAAAGTCATGTTTCAGCGTCTAATGCTTTAGTTGTTTTAATGCTTCAGTTGTTTTTAAAATTTTTAGGGATAATTTTGGATAGATTGATCTTCAATTTTTGCTATAAGTTTTTAATATTTAATATAATTGTACAACATTTATTTTTATGCCACATTGAGTTAGCCCACTGCAATTGTGCTTACGGTCTTTTTGATTCTGGATGTAAATTTCACAATATTTATTTAAAGCATTTTTCAAACGAATTATTAGCAACCAAATCTCTGAAACTATTATAATTAAATGCAATTTTTCTATTTTGTTCCGTAATATATTATAATCTTATTTATTTCCTATACATCATAGAAAAACATTTTTAAACAATTTCCAGATTCTATGTGGATTAAACATGCAAAAACCTTCCGAACACGTTTTGACAATTTAAGAATCATGGCTATTTCAATATCTGAGCCCCTATTTATGAATTTAGACATAATTTTGTATTTTATTCTGAAATGCCATTTTATATAAATGAAAATGCAAATAAAGTTAAATATTTTATTATTGCAAATATTACATTGTTTTATATTTGACGGTACGCATACAATATATTAAAATAAATTAGATGTAAATATGACTCAATCGTATTACGCCTCAAAGCAGATATGGATACTACTAACATAACTTTAAAAGATAAAGTTTATCTGGATAAAAGTGGAATTCCCCGTTTTAAGCAAGCATGCACACAATTTTTTCATATACTTTATAATTGTTTTTAAATATATTATATATATTCTTCAATTTGTATACTTGTAATCTATTTCATACCATATTTTATTTGCAATTGTTTTGCAGTTGAATTTGTTTTACGAAACTGACTTCATTAACAAAATTTTTCTTTAGTAATAAATTTTTTGGTAATAAAAATATTCTAATCCTATTTCGTATTTTTCTTCATACATATTTTTTAAAATCTTGTAACGTATATAACGCCAAATCATGAATGGACTTCTCCTTCTCGACCAACAGCACCTGCTCTATGTTTGACCATGTTTCTAACATGGGGAAGATTGGACCGCGCTACCTCCATATATACTAACTCGTTGGCCTTCCTTGATGTGACGTCACATACAGTCAACTATCAGCATTACCATCTCAACTCTACGATCTTGCTATTTGCTATTGAATGACTCTATTGATATTTTAATTTTATTTTGCATATCTTGTTTTAATTTCATATATATTGATTTCAATTTTCACAATAACAAATAAGTTGACTGGTGCGACATCACCGACAGTTGTGACATCCCCTTTTTCGTGCAACCGTGTGCTCAAAGGAAAGTAATCATATAATGAAAATATTTTATTCTAACCAATGTTTTAGATCTATTTATTTTTGTTCTATTAGACAAAGCGTTAATGGATTTAGAGCAAAATCGAAACTATTTGTACAAAGCCATAAAGTTTTGGCTGTTAGGTATTATATAGAAGTAGTGGATAAAAATACACCTCTGAAACCCGCTCATAATTATTATTGAGCGGCATGATAATTATGAACAATCAATAATAATCATTATTATTATATCGCTTCAGCTCCCCATTTAAATTCGAACGGTTGGGTGGATACGGTAATGAGTGGGTGAGTTCTTGAATGGGTGTTTTGATTACTATTGCATATATTAGTTTTGTGCGGCATGAAGAAACCTATAATATTTGTATTTTCAAGGGAAAAATGGAATACAGTGGAAATAATAATTTAAAATGTTTGTGATAAAAGTGGGAAAGTCTGCTTGGTTGGCGCTTTTTGGTCCTCCCAGTAGCTTCGCCTTTGTCCTGGGGGCTTTCAGTTTCTCAGTTAACAGATAACGTTACCACATTGGGGAAAAACGCTTGTTCTCTTAGGCCAGTATGTGTGCTTAATCAACTCATGCAATCAAAATTTCCGCACTAAGCAT